>CM051365.1:20155419-20174616 GCA_028015245.1 Cardamine occulta
TTTTTCAGCATTTGGGCAAGTCTGCAGGAGGGGGAAGAAGTTTCTGATCAGGCTTATCTCCATCAAGAACAAGCCAAGCCATTCTCAGACCCCAACTGGTATGTACTTCCAAGTGACAGTGCATGAACCACACTCCTGTCAAACATTTTGCAAACTTGGTTATTATCCTCATACTAGAGTACACTAATGTAGAGCTGTATTTCTTTGGTTTATAAATGTTTCTCTTACCTGGGTTATCTGCAAGGAATCGAATAGCAGCCCATCCACCAGATGGCACACCGATTGTGTTCCTCTCTATTGGGTCAACAAGGTTAAAGTTTTTAGGATCTTTGTTCGGGTCAAAATTCCCAAAGCCTTGGCCAACGACAAAGAAGTTGAATCCATGAAGGTGAAGAGGATGGCTTTCTGCACCAAGAATGCTAGTGTCTTGCATCACCAACTCCACACTGGTGTTATAAGGTAGAACCATCAAGTTTGTCCCGTTGCTAACCATGGTATTGTTAGGTGGAGTCCCTGTGTAGTTAAACGGGACAATTGGATTCCATGGGAATTTTGGTGAATACACTCCATGAGATTGCCCAGTATAGTGAGATTGAAGGAGAGCTTTTGTTGGCATTATGAAGGAAATGTTACTGATTGAGGCAGCAAACATTGTGGTGTTAGTAGGCCCCTGGCATGTCTGGTTATTCTTATGATTGACGGGTTTGTTCCCAATCCTACTGTGAAGAAGAACTTCCTATCAACATTCAGAGGCACGTTGGCTGGAAAACTTTTGCTGTTCAGGCTGCGTAGCTTATTGCTGAAGTTGGCAGCAAAATTTGTATCGTTTAGAGCAGGGAGTATTGGTTTGAAGAGTTGAAGATTCTTGATAGAGGTCCTTGGGTGAGCATCTTTGGTCTGTTTAGGTGGTTCATATTCTAAGATTCCTGCAACTGTAGTGTTATCGAAAGTTCCTTGACCTGTGGCGTATGGTCTAGCAGACATAAAGAAGGAGGCACTCGGGTAACTAGGTTTAGTCTTCAGCAGGACATTTGTGGTCTGGCCAGGAGCAATTAAGATGGTATCCGTCTCAAATGGCTTAACATAGATCGCATCAGCTTCAACAACCGTAACCGTGTGATTTGCGATGCTGAAAAAGAGCTCATCATTAAGTGCAGCATTGATTAGCCTGAGAAGGTATGTTTTTCCTGGCTTCACTCTCAGTTTGAATGTATCTGTTTTACATCATTGGTTACCTAGATTAGTGGATCATATATTATCAACCCATAATTAGATGTAGGAATCAACAGTTACCTTTAGCTGAGCAGTTGTATAATGGACCAGGAAGCCCGTTGATCGTGTAAGCATCAGAGACATTAGGACCACCTCATGTTTGGGTTGCTTGACCTAATGATTGCCTCAGGGTCTGCGTTGAACCATTCCCCTGAATTTTAACCATAAAAATCAGTAATAATGCTTTAAACTCATCAGATTCTCAGTGTGTTTCTATTTGTCATTATCCTCACCAAAGATCATTGGAACTTCTTTGTGGGGTTTAGCAAAGGGGTAAGGAACACCGTGTTTGGGAAGGATGATAAGGGGACCATAGACTGTGGCTCTTAGCCATGAAATGTGAGCATGGTAAAACAGAGTGCCTCTTTGACCAACAATGGTATAGTTGTAGACATAGCTTTGTCCTGTCTGAATAGGACATTGGGTTATATAGGCTGGTCCATCGGCCCAACCACTCCGTAATTGCCGGATCCCGTGCCTGAGATTTTCATGGATTAAAGCCAGCTATCAGTAATCAACTATTGCTCTTAATAATGCTACAAGGTATTGTAACATTATTTACCAGTGGATAGAGATGTTGTTTGACACATGATTAACGACTTTGATCAGAAGCTGGTCACCTTCCCTAGCAATAAGCTTAGGCCCTGAAACTGCCCGTTTACAGAAACAAGGCTCTTTGTGTGGCAAAGACGAGTAACGTTGTGCATTTTGATCTACGAAAACCGAAACATTCAATCAGTATTTGCATCCTTTTTAAACAAGTACACAGAATAAACAATCTTCACATACTTCCAGCGTATAATGCCTTGTAATCCCAAGTGCAGGTTGAGGAAGAAGAAGAACACAAGAGAATAGAGCAAGGAGAAGCTGAAACGCCATTTAAGTGAGCTTGGAACCCGAGGCGTTGATAAGGGCAGGTAAGTTTACTGAATGCTCTGCCTCTGTTATATGTTTATGTTTGCTGTAGATTGTGGATTCATTGTTTCAGCCTTTAGTGCATATATAGGAAGGAGAGTTAGGTGTTTGCTTGAGCAGGAGATATAGAAAAAACAATTAGTAAATGTTTATGAAATAAAAAACAAAAAGATAATTGGTAGAGAAATTCTCTATGTAATTGGAGACTCTTGATATTGACTAGTTGTTAGATTATATGAACAGCTAATGAATGAGTGGTGTCAAAGATAAGTCAAACTCTTTGACCCTCTTCGATCCCTCAAAATCTCTTGTTTCCTTTTCAAGACTATGGCGTAGATTCTAAATATGAATTGTAAACTAGCCCATTGTAGTGTCTGTCTCAGATATGATAGTTCCTCTTCTTGGCCAGCTCTGAGTATATCAGACACTTCAGATTTTGACATGAGAAACTAAGTAACTTGGACCAGATGTGGCAGTTAATAATATTGTTTGATTTGGTCCTTGGCTAAGTTTCGAAAAACAACTGTTGGAAACTTCTTCATCGTCCAAAAGGGTCTGAAACAGAACTCTGAAGGGTAACTTTTGTTGTTAGCAGTTATGTTTTACTAGATACATTTCATCATTTCATAAGCACTATAAGTGATAAGTACTTCATCTGTTTGTTTATTATTATATTTTTAATTTGTAGGTGGGAACTTTTAAAGGAGATTAATCGATGTTGAGTTAGTCAAAACATTCGTAAGCTAAAATTGCTTGGGGAATAAGCAAAGAGAGGGAGATTGTAGCTATCAGGGAAGGTCACAACAATTAGGGTTAGATATCAAAAATCCATGAGAGGGTATTGTCTGGGTTACAAAATCTTAGAGAAACCTCAAATTAAGGTTCGCAATTTTATCTCCCAAGCAAGTGACCTAGCATCCTTTTAAGTTCGTATCCTCAACTGTAAGCCACTTATACATGCTTCTCTATCCATATTCATATCTATATAAAAGTGTATATTATATTCATATTTGTTGAACTTTTTTTAGTGGGACATAATTTGTTATTATGTTTATTAATGCAAATTATGTATATAATTTTGTATATTTGCAAATTATTTGCTTGTTATTCCTCTTTCATATTTATAACCTTGACGAAATTCAAAGCCAATCTACGATCAAAATATGATCGCGACAGGGTTGCTAACAAGTACGTATCAACTTATCCCCTGATTATGCGAAGTCGGTAATTAAATACTATATAGTTTTTTTTTTGGTTAAAGTTAAATACTACATAGTTTCTAGAAAAGAGACAATAAAGCAATTTAAAAATTGAATGATGGTTGAATGAAAATTTATCGTCCCGACAATCATGAAACACGAGTTCACATCATTAGTATGTAGTTCAATCCATTTGTAGTTTACATTTTTGTCTTTAACAATATTTTAGTTGGTAACTCACAATCAATAATACTAGTAAATATAGTTATAGACATTCAATTTAACTACGCATGTGACACGGGAGCTTTATTTTAATCAGGGTTATTCCAAATTATTTGAGCGGGTAATTATTTTCCACATTAATTGAAAACGAAATTCTGATATCTCTAACGGTTTCGACTATAATTATCTAATTACATTAAACAAAAAACATACATGACCTTTTAGGTATTCATACTTCAGACCAATTTCAACGATCTCTAGTTTAGACACTATCTAAATACCTCAAAACTTACCATGATCTAAATGTCGTTTTTAAGTTGAAACCTAAATTAATCTGAATTTACAGACATTATGTGAATTCTGCAATTATCAAGTGAATACATGAAATGATATGGTGATCTCTAGAACAAGATGAAATTACTGGACTTACATTCAAACTTAGGTATGCTAAATCAATTTGTATTTTAAAGTGTATGCTTTCTTTATATACATATATACGCGTAAGATGTACACATGATCGGTATGTGTCGAGAGTTTGATTAAATTGGAGAAAGTGCTAGTATAGTTTTTTTCTTATATTTTCTTTTCACATATACATTGTAGTTACACCAAACCTTGATTTCTCATTAAGGCTTCAACAATATATAGCATAATCTGTGCACGTATGTATACATATATAGTACGTATACTAGACGAATATATATGTACATTAGTGTGGACAGTTACTAGCCACCTTTTAGGTGAATAATGAATATAGAAAGCTGAGAATAATGACAGAAACTCTCTACAAGCTTTGAGTTTCACGTTAAAAAAATATGCATGTGATCTGTCCAATGTCCACGCTCCATATGACAAGTTGATAAGTCTAATTCAAAGGAAGGTGTTCTCCACGCGCTCATTGCTTAAGCTATCCAATGTTAAATGGATTGCTGTAAAAACAACCAAAAATCTGACTGCACAATTAGCAGTAACACATATCATATGTATGTATTATTAACTTTCGTTTTAATAACCTTTGAATTGAACTGGTCAATGATGATTAATTATGATGCTTTACCTCAAGTACCAAAGATTAGCCAAACTTCAATAACGTCAAAAAGAAAAAGCAGAGTATAAGTAAACCCAAAGAAAATAATTCTTACACATTTTCTTAGTAAGAAAAACGCATTCCCTTCGGATTAATTTCAAATTTATCTTTACTATATATTAGTTGCTCGAGGTGAAACACTCTCTTTAAATTAACAAGAATGTAATTTTATATTAGTTCTTTCATATCACCCCAAAAAAAAAAAAGTTCCAAGCATCAAGGATTTTGTTTTTTAAAGTAATGCAGTTGTTGCAAATAATTTTTCATTTATATAGTTTAATTAATCTTTGGAAAATCGTATAGAATCAATGGTGTAACAAATATAAATAATGTTGATATCTCCATGATTTAACGATGCGTACCTTTTGCTTAACAAGTTGGACTGATCTTCTGTGCACTTTTTTCTCATATTACCTACTCTACTCCACTTTCATAACTTTTTTTTTGCTAACACTCCACTTTCATTTTGTTTTAAGAATATCACTATAGTATCTCTACCAAATTGAAGGTTATATACATATATGCTTGAAAAAATGATTATTTACATTTGTGGATCTACTACAAGTTTCTTTTAAAATTTGGTTACAAATAGTAAAATTGGATTTTTCTAATAACAAACACAACACTTTATATACATTGTTGTAAACAATTGAAGCAAAAGATACTCATCACAAAAATATATACAAAGAATGGGTCAAAAATGAATACAAAATAAACAATACTTTAAGTTTTCTTAATCAAAATGTTACTATACATATTTTCACGGCGTTAATTACATTAAATCAAGTCACCAGCTAATTACAATCTGCTTATAGTCTTAACTTCCAATCTGATTGAGGAGAATCAAAATCTGATTCTTTAATTTAATTAATATAGAATAAAGATTAATTTGTTTAAAAGTTTTCCTTGTGGAAAGTAAAACGAGTGGATGACTCGAGACTAAACTCCTGACAAAGTTCTTTAAGTGGTCGAACCAGTGTTGGACTTCCACAGTAGAATACACCTGAAAACACACATGCTAAGAATTATTGCTGATAAACCAAATACTTCAAGTAACAATGTTCATATAGTTAAAACAAAAAAAAGGTTGACTATAACTATATAAAAAATTACCTATTCGACAAGCTTCGTGTTTGCTTGACAATTCAGAAAAAACCTTCCTCCAATTAGGTCTTGCGAAATGTGTTCGTATCTGATTTGTTTTTTGGATAGTAAAGATTAGTTAATTATATATATAATTAAGATACTTGTAACTCCTTAAAAGTGATAAACATTAACGAAATTTCATTAGTGTAATACGTGGACCCTTTATAATACACTAGATTAAAATGGTTCTATGTTCTTAATCCAAAAAAAAAAAAAGATTCTATGTTTTCCTAAACCAAAATCTAAAGTGGACAACTCTTATAATAGTTTTGGTAATTAATTAAAAATGAAAACTTACTCGGCTTTCGGAGACAATATCAACACCGTTCTTGGCATGTTGAAGTTTCTGAACCATGGCGATTAGGGCAGATCTTGCATCCCCCGCTTCGTACATGCTTGTTAAGTAGTTATGCATTTCTATCACATGCTGCCAAAAAATATAAACATTACAAATAAATTTTAAATTCATCACACGATTTCATTTTCTGGAGAACTTGAAAATTTTCGTTTGGATATTCATTATGGCTATAACTTTTATAAATTTATGTTGAATAATACTCTTTCCTTTTTACAAAATGTTTAATTATTTCATGTATATATAACATAAAGTTTTGCATAAAAATTCACAAAATATCAATCTATATATATATAGTATATGTAGATTGATAGACATAAACTTACGGTTTTATCATACTCAGCGATGTCATCCATAACTCCTTTGAACCAATCAAAGGAAGCTTGTTCTCTAGTTACCCAAAAAAAATATGCTCTCTGTGGAAACTTCTTGCCTCCACCACTAACACTATCACCTCCTATACTACTCTCTCCTCCTACGCTTCCTTCGTACTTTTGCCCCTATATATTTTCCAATATTCAAAAATATTATAGATCCCCATTATTATTTAATTTGTTCTTTTTTATTCAACCTCAGATGTATGGAAAAGAAATGTTTAATTTATACTACTTACACTTCTGGGAATCCCGGGTTTTAGATGGTTTAACATGTCTTTCAAGATGCTTATGAATGGAGTTGCCCCAATCCCTAGTCCAACTAGTAATAGGATGTCGAACTTCTGATAATTTTGTGCCGGAGCTCCATATGGTCCTTTGATGAAAATTTTTGGGAATCTGGTACAAATGTTTTTTTTGTCATAACATGTTTTTTTTTGTTTTTACACTTCAGGATTACCGAATAATCCATGTAGGATTCGAGGTAATATAAAAATAGAGTATATATATATATAGTATTTCAAAATGACTAAAATAATTATTGTTTTTCAAATTTTCAGTTGAGCTTTCTTTATTTTTAATTAACCCAATCATAATTGGATTACTTTTCCATATGATCACAGTCTAACTGACCCGATCAGATCGAATTTTAAAAACATTGGTTATATGGACATAGTCATCTTCTCGCAAAATAATATGCATTTAATTGGTAGTTATTAGTTTAATTAGTAGTCACTTACAATACTTGTGATTCTTCAATGTGAGGATTCACACCCGCTGCTCTTGTCTCCATCCTCATAAGACTATTTGGTTTAGGTTTTGCGGCGGCTTGAGTGGGCTCGCATGTCTGCAATAAATAAAAAATTTATATATAGTTTACACTATAAGATTAAATTTATGTTAGGATAATTAACATGAAAGACAATTAGTAATACATGGTTATAATGAAAATATCAAAAAAAATAAAGAGTGAAACTTTGACCTTTGCGAATCTGCTCCTAAGTTCAGTTGTCCAATCTCCTAAGGCTCTTATGTGAACACTTAAATAGTCATCTCCTGGTGCAGAAGTGATGGAGAATGGATGCCTAAATAATAACAAAGTAAATTAATATCACTATTTACCTACAAATTAATGATTTAACTTAGTAATGTACTGATTATTGTTTAGATTACCATTCGAATTTTGATAGATCGGGACACTTGACAAACATGTACATGCCACTTTTGTATTTGAACCCGGGAGGTTTGGTCACGTAAAGTGCAAGAACGTTGCCCGAATATACAATTGCCTGTAATGCAAAAAAAATAAAGGCAAAAATACATAATTACTAGATATAGTGAAAAAGTTATATATAAAAAATCTCATCACTATAAATTAAATTCCAAATGTTATAGTTTAATCCATGTTCATATTCTAAGCTGACTAGGCGTTAGAGCACCTCCATCGGTTCAATTATAGAAGGTATCTCAATATTAAAAATTAATAAAAAAAAAAGAGAAAAATAAAATAGAAGATTAGAAACGTTTCTCCTTTAAAAAACTTTCTAAACAGTGTAAAAAAGCTCATGCTCCTACTTGTAGCTTTTTTATTGGTCAATTCATTTTTATAAAATTAAAATATTAATAATTTATTTTTAAGAGACTCTTTTGAGTCTCTAACGGATGATGTTGCTCGTAGTTAATCGGGATCTAGCATCTAGTAAATACTTTTAATTAATTTATTTATTTATTAATGAATATTTAGTTGAGTAACATTTATTTTAAAAAAACTGTTGTGCGTATAAAAAGATCTGAGGTACCAGTTTTTAAATGGAGAAACTCCCAATTTTTCAAAATTAAATCATGGTTTCACTTGATATAGACAATATACTATAGAGCGTTTAAATTTCTTAGTTACCTTAATAACATTGACACGATGGCTGTGTTCTTGAAGGAGACGTGAGAAGAGCCTCTCACTCGCGTAGAACAACATCGGTACGGCCAGGTACATCCACGTCTGCATTTTAATTTACTAACAAATAAAAAGAATGCAAAAGTTTATTATATTATAGTAAATATATATTGAACTTAATTACCGTCTTTTGGTACCAAGGCTTCTCGATGATAAGATAGTAACCATGAAGGATGAGAAGAACGTAAGCTAGAACCAGCAAATGATGAGCATACCAAAACGCATTAAACCCAGCAAGAATATTAAACGGTTTAGGCAATTTCACTATGTTCCTTCTAAAATAATGCATCGCGAGTGTAAACGAGAATCCCATGAAGAAAACCATTAAAACTCCTGTGATTGACACTGACGTCATCATTAAACCTAGGTAACTAGGTTGCGTGTTACCTAAGGCAGCTCTCCCGTACTTCAAGAACACGTCGTAAGAGCACGAGCTTAACCTAGGGTAGTTACAGAGAAGATGTAGTGCCGTATGGAGCAAGGCATGTAACGCGATCGCAAACGCGATCACCTTGTGGAAGTTAATGTTGTCATCAAACGGAACTACGCTGCTCAAAAACGTTGACCTAAGAATGGTTAGGGTTTTTCTACAAACAGGGACCAAAATCAGAGCCATGTTGAGTTTAAGAGTTTCGGCTGCGCCTTTAGCGGCGCAAACGCAGCGTCCGGTGATGTTGTAGAGAGGGTTTCTCGTGAACTCCTCGTACTTCCACATGAATAGATAGACGTTGATGAGGAGCCACAAAACAAGGACCCATATCTTTTTCCAATTCTCGTGCATCAATTCCGCGGTTACCGAAACGTACTTGCTCACCGGCGTTCTGTAACGCTCTGGGATCATCGCACGAGTCAGCGTTTACGATTTCTTCATCTTATCCGTATCAGCATTTGTCACCATTCCTGTTAATAGCACTTCTAATTGCCACATCTGGTAGATATAAAAACTATGAAATGGTCAGAACATAACTCTCATATTTACCTGGATAAAGTAAAAAAATCATCATTTTCGGAGGAAAACTATCATAACTTACATTTAAAACTAAAAACCCTAGTACTATATATAAACAAGTAACAGTTTTGATTATAAATAATCTTTTTCAAATGATGCTAATATTTTCTATAATTCTTTGATAATAGATTGGTAAAAATCATTTTTCTTAAGTTGGACCATTGAAAACAATTTATGATAGTTTGTGAGATTAGAGAATTGGAGTAGGAGATCGATCAATGTTCAAATCATTCCACTATGATTTCGATCGAGGTTAGTCGAACGTTTTAAATAGAAAATATCCCTTTTCACAGGTTTCGGGAATTAATGAAAATTATGGTCCAAGACTTCTTGGTTATATAAAAAATTCGACCGTTGGATCAAACAGATATAAAAATATAGAAACAAAAAGTGAACCTCTATGTATCCTTTGTGATCGGGGTCGAGTTCTTCCATGATCAAAGACGCGTAAGCAGCAGCGTTCTTTTTTAGATTCCCGAGACGATTAGCGGAGGCGCTCAAGACTATAACCTCTTTCACTTCCTCTTCCGTGAGCTTACCATCTCCGTTCTTGTCACACCTAAACATTGATGTTTAAACTAATTAACTGCATTTGGATATAAATGAAAACTTATAATTAAGATTAGTTAAGTAAATTACATGTCGAAGAAGATCTGGAGACGACAATCGAGGTCTTTCTTGATCATGTCTTCCCAAAACAGCTTGAGTTGTTCTTTGTCAATACCATTTTCTGTCTCTATTTGTCTTCTCCGACCCAATGCCTCATAAACTTCTCCCGCAAACTCCATTGTGTCTCCCATTCCTAGTAATATAAACCATCTACGTTAAATATCCTTTTCTAAACAAACAATATCGTATTTTGGATTAACGTTTAATTTCTAATAGTAATCCATATTAACCCTGTTAATTATTAGTATTTTTGTTAATTACCAATGCAGACGCCAAATTTCTCTTTTGGCAACTTGCCGTCAACGGAAAACTGATTAAACCGGTTCTCAATCGATCTCCATGCATCTCGTTCCCGTCCGGTGACTGTCCGATCAAGGAACCTTAAGCTCTGCAGTCCCCTAGCGGCGCTAGAGGTTGTTCTCTCCACTCTTTGTGGACCCGTCTTCTTCCCGAGCCCCGGGTTGGTCGGAGGCCCTAGGTTCCCGCTTTTCCTTGTGCTCGGAGACCCGAGATTACCGCTCTTTCTCCAGTTTGAAACGCTCAACGTTCGGATTATCGATCCAACGCCTCTTGACGCCGCCTTCTTCAGACCACCTTCGTTCTTGTTGAGGTTAATGTCGGGTTCTTTGACCGAACTATCACCCATTGTATCGATCTCTACACTCTCTAACATCCATTTTGTGGAATCCTCGCTAGGAGTGTTATTTTTCATGGTATTTAAATTTTTCTTTCTCCGGAACTGATAACTAATTGAAGAATCGTCGGAGATCTTAGAATTCTGTTTTGTTTTCCTCTTAGATTGTTTTTTTTTTTCCCTTGTTTTGATCGAATTAGTCGACGAGGAGAAAAAGTAGGAGGAGAGACATTGATATTTGTGTCGTTTGTAATATTTGTGTTTAGTTTATTTAGTTGGTAATAGAGACGCATCACGCATGAAGAGTTTACTAAAAATAGAAAGTTCTAAGGAAAGCATTTTTTTGAGGTCAAATACACACAGACCAATCGAAGACCTATAATAAGAAAGAAACTTCTGAATTTGACTTAGTGCTACTAGAAAATTAATGATATTAAATGAAATTATGGACTTTGGAGTATCTCTGTCCTGAAAAAATGTGGCGGATCGGATATGTGTGAGTGAATGAAAGTGAGATTTCAAGACTTGGACCAACCAGAATTTTTCTGGGCCTGAATCGGGCTTTTGATAGGCCAATACTGATCTCGCTTTATTTCTGTAATAGAATCTCCAATACATATACATTCTAATCGTAATTGAATATTCAGCTATTAATCATCTCTGAGTCCGTAAACGTATACAACAACCAAAAACGTTAGTGAATATTAACCAAAAAAATAAAACTCCAAATTTGAGAAAGCGAAGATACATTTCGTTTCGACAAATATTCTTTCCACCCCGAATCAAAATTATGGATACTCTTATGGCAGCCAACGCTTTGCATAGGAAAGTTTTACAACAAAACACGTTTCGAGAGGCATGAAAAACTCTTGTGGGGTTTATCAACTATTTAAGATATCCACTTAATTTAATATTAATATTTTTTTAGGAGAAATTCACATGAGAACTCTTTGATGGGGGTGTTCTAAGGTGTTATGTTCTGCCAGCATTATGTATACTGTTCCAATTATGTTTTTTTTTTATGATCACATAAGCTTAGTGTGAACTTACCAAACTATATGTAGAGTAGAGATATTGATATAAAGACGCAAAAAAGAAGAATATATATTGATATAAATGTAGTGGATGTTATCAAAATCTGTTACATGCATTTTTAACAACGTTCACGCAAAATCAACTTGTCATGTCAAATAGCAAAACTTAAAAAGTTAAAATAAATTTACTGTTGTTTTGACATTTTAACACAGATTGAATAACATATAATTTCTTTTATTATATCTTCAAAAATAAGTTGACTTTTGATATTTTGTTCTAGATTTTGACTTGGGATTAGTTTAGGTATTTTATGTCAAAATTTAAACAACGCTTACTCACCTATTTAATTAAAAAACCGGAAAATTATATGATAAAACAATACTTAATTTGAAAAAAAAGAAGAATAAAATTTTTAACTATTTGATGTAATCAACCATAGGATTTACAAAATTTTGGATCTAACATATTAGTATTATGAAATCTAAAGGTTGAACGAGTTGCTATTACTCGGTAAAAATGAATTCACGTTTCAAGAGTTAAACCATATAGTTTAGTGATCTGTGCTAGTAACATATACTAACATATCACCATTCCCCGTTCGGATTTAAATCCATATATATATATATATAATGCAATTGAATTCATTAAACAGCTATCAACTATTATGCTGCACTGAAAAAACCGTTGTTTACACCTATCAGATAATGTGCAGTCATATATATATAAACATACATATTTATGTCTGTGTGTGTGTTTGTCAGTATGTATATATATATATTATAAATTCGTAGAGTATAAATCTAACCAACCACTATAATTAAGGTCAGATCTTCGTTGACTTTTCCCCACGTTTTTATCAATCAGAATCAAGTAGACTTGATATTCCTCACTTCGATTCGAGTGTTTTAAATAATTTTACCAGAAAAGAAACTAAATTTACAAGGTCTCTTTATAATTTACAAACTTTCTTAAAGTACTATTTTACCAAATGAAACATATATATATATATATAGGAGCGAACTATTTTACAAACGATACATGGAAAAAAAATTTGATACGCATTTTTCAATCCTAAGTGTTAAGAATTAATTCTCGGATTCTCACCATCACTAAAATTGGTTTGCAATGTATTGCACTTGCCTCTATTTTATCTCGATTTTTTTTCATTTGCAGACCTCTTAAAGAAATCACATAAACAAAAGGAAAATGTTAAAGAAAAAACGAATTCATATTTTATAATATTTATTGTAATCCAAAATTATCTTCATGACTCAGTACGAAATCAACTCATAAAATTTGATTATTTATTTTGATTTCTCTTCTCATCAGAGTTTACGTAGCTAAGCTCACTTCCGAAGAAAATAGCTTGCCGATTTTCACTTCAATTACCTGTATATTTTTAAGCTAAACTTCTTACAGTTGGTAAATTTGATGACAAGATAAGTTCATAAGAAAAAAAATGGTAGTTTTATTTGATTAATTATATCTTTGGTAGATTTATAATTAACTAAAGAATAGATAAAAAGACTAAAAGGTCAGGAAAGGGAAGAGAAAGAAAAGGACAGTGATGGGGAAGGCTTATCTTAGAGAAGGTGCATTTTGCCACACCAATCTTTCTTTGTCACTGTTAGTCAACTTCGCACCTCTTTTTTTTGTTCTCCCTTCAAATTTTGATTATGATTTTGATTTGAATATTTGACATTGATCTTATGTATGTACTTGACAAGAATTAGTGCTTTCAATTAAAAAGTCATCTCCATATATATATTTCAGTTAGTTGCCAAACATATTAATTTGAATGTGCTCTAAAATGCGATTTGCTCGAGTCGAACTCTAATGAGTCATGACACTTATGTGGACTCTTAACTTAACTAAAGATAGTTCCCCCAATTAAACTTACTATGTGTTCAAATCTCAAAGCATTTAACTTAATGTTTTCCAAACTATATGTGTTTACCAATAAAAAAATCTATATGTGTTTACTAATTTCGTGAGTTACGTTATGTTTCTGTTCATTGTTCAAATAGTGTGGTCAACCAATCGATGGTAAAAAGATTGGCTACTTTTTTTGGTTGTTACCTAAAAAGTAAATGGAATAATATTTTTTATTTATTTCAAATTTACTAAAATCACAAAATTAAAGCATACCGTTGACTTACCAAATCAAAAGAACTATCATTACGTACAAAGCCTAACCCATTTTACCTGTTTTGGAAAGTTACTTCTTCATCTTGTTCTTAATTGTGGCCTAAATCTTCCTATCTAACCCAATATATATATCGCGTTCGGCATATACATCCACTCATTTATGAAGAATCTAAAGTTTGAAAGTTTAACGTGAATCGATAGATGAAAACGACTGAGTAAACAATAAAATGAAGAATATGTAAAAATGGTGGAGCAATTATTGCGTTTGTTTGTATTTTTCAAAAATAAAAGAAGCCCTATTGTGCTTGTTGACCTTTTTCTCTTTTCAAAAAAACAAAATTGGACAAACGCAGAGAAACACATGCACGAGTCCTAGTTAACAATTAAAAAATTTAGGGGAAATAATAAAACACAATGATGGGATCACTTAAAAACATCTAAATCGCACCGTCTTTCTCTGATTTGTCATAAACATACTTTTCTTTCAACCAAGAAGATGTGTAACCCTACACATTTCATTTCTTTTGATCATAAACTCCTTGTGTACTCATTGCCTACATTTATGCTATTATCATTGCTTTCTATAGGCATGAACTATATAATTTGCATATTGCAATTAATCTACTGTAAAATAAAACATTTCACATTTTATTATCCCGGACTTGATGGACATTCTTTTTTTATATAACTCGGATGATCCAACTTCTAAGCTTAACTGATTCAGCTAATTTTAGAGTGTGAATGTTGGTTGGGTACAAACATACCATGTTATACGTCAAGATCGAAGCCCAAAGCCAACTGATCTTTTTATTAATTCCCACAGAGTGCATGATTTTAGATTATTAAACAGGATGTCTACGGACTTGCATGTGGTTATAGCCACTAAACTATACTTCCTTGGACATCAACACACTCATTAGGTCAATGCTAACGGACATGAAATATATATCCTGTTAGATATGTACAATATAACTAACATTTAAAGATTCATATAATAACATGGAAATTTTTTTTATTATATGTTATTTATGTGTCAATTCCTCCTAAAATTGAAAACTCGAAATTCAGATTTTTAGTATGCAGTAGTCATGAAGTTTTCACATAATTATTTTCAAATTTAAGTAATTTATGAAAGTAAGAACTAATCATAAAAAGTGTAATATAGAATTAATCTTTGAATGGTGATATACAATTTTTTTTTTTGTTAAAGATATACAATTTTCGCGGTTAGATCAACAACGTAATGAATAGATCTGATCATCATTCATAATGTTTGGTGTTCTTCGAGATAAAACCTTTGAAAACAATTTGTTCATAAAAATACGTGTTGGTGTTACCTCAACCTTTACGTAGAACACCTGTTCCAAAAAGTTGTAGAAAGTTGACAGTTTACTGATTAGTACAAGTCTAAATGAAACAAACTCGGTTCAATTATGGTGAAAATAAAATTAGTTAAATTTTGGTAGTTATTTATATTCTTTAAATGATCATTCAACTCTTGTTTTAATGTTTTTGTTCCAAACTAGCTAGCCACATCTGTAATGCTGTTGTTCTGTCTTTTTTTGCACCGTTTATTTTATTCTACTGTCATCATACATATACTTTACACTCGTTGTTAATGATCATAACATATATTGCCTATGTTTCTAATTAATCCAAGTTTTAGGTTTTTCACATATATTAAAAAGTTTTTTGAATTGACAATTTTAATCTTGTTTTATCAGCTAATTGTGATAACTAGTACAAAACTAATTATGTATAGAAAATAGAAAACATACTATTTCTTAAAACAAATTTTTTCTAAAATTTGGATTAATTAAAAACAGAGAGAGTAGCATATAGTTGTTACTATGTTAATTACATGTCGGCAAAAAAAGACCGACGTTTAATATTTTGTTCATCTCATATATTATTTGCCAAAGTTAATTTTAGGAATATATTTTGTTTCCCCAACGCTATCATAGTTTTTCTGAACCGTTGACCTTGTTGAAATTACAACTAGTTATAATTGTTGGGTGTCAAATAACCAAAGTGGGTTACTCAAGGTAAGGAAACTAGCCAGAGTATTAAACCAATAATTGCTCCAGTTGTGATAAAAAAAACAACAACAAAAAAACCCATTAGTTATTAAAAACTAAAAAAGACAAAAAAGAACAACTCCTATTGGATCGTTAAAACTTGAAACTAGTTATGAACCAACCATAGCATGAAACGTTTAGTTTTTGGTACATTATGCAACGAAGTTTAGCACCAAATACGAAAAAGTCTTCGTTACCATCGATTGATCTATAGATTTTACTTTTGCATGACCTTTCCCATCAACTTGTGGCAACTTTGCCCTTAAGGATACACAAAATCTCTTTCTAATTAGTCCCATAGTACATCTATCCACTGTAGGAATTGAGATCCTATGTCCTCGCAACGATTGCGAATTATTATCTGTGTCTCCTCATTATGTGGGGCAATGTAAAATAGACCATTTTATTTTATGTTCTGAAATGTCTGCAACTGTGTCTAAAAATATTTTTTGAACAAATGGTAGACACTAAGACACATAGTAATAGAATACGAGTGGTGGATACGGAACAAACATATATAGATCGAATATAACACAATACGTTTATAGGAAAAAAATACGTTTATGACAAATAAAAAGAAAAGAAAAATTAGAGTAAATATAAAAGAATGAATATCTTTTATTTAGATGATTCTGATGGACCTACAGAGCCGATCCTCTACATGAAAAGATGCTCTCGTCGGACCTTTTACCCCATAAATAAAAGAAAACTATATATTTGACTTAGAGAAGATGTGATCTCGAAGGAAAAAAATCTCCAAATACATTTCTGAAAAAGGATATAAATATTGGACAAAATGGAGAAGAACAATGACTTCCCTTAGCCCTGGGAAAAATAAATTTTAGTAGGAACTATCTAAATTAATGCAGTTCGGTTAGTTTTTTTTGTTTTTATTTGTTTGTTCGAATTTAGTTTTCAGATGTAATACATTTTAATTCGATTTTAAAAAATAAAAGTAAAAATTAGATGGTTTTTCGTATTCAGTTTGGTTGGTTACCATCATCCAAATTAACTATTTGGATATTATAAAAATAAACGTAATCATTTTAGTTTAAATTTGGGTTGGTTCATCTGGACCGAATCAGATAAATGATAAATCTAATCAATATCATATAGTAGTACTAGACTACTAGTACCTAATATGTGGATTAATTTTATGCTAAATAAAGACGGAGTTGGTTTTTATATGTAATTAATAAATCGTAAAGTAATTAATAAATCGTAAAGTAACAAATATCTATAAAATTAATTTTTATATAACTTGCTTTAGGGTTAACTTAGGTAAAACTTATCTGAGAGATTTGTTTCGATATGTTACCTAAATCGATTTGATTCCAAAAAGAATCCGGCTAACCTGGCTTAATCATGGATTGAAACAGAGATAAAATTCAAATATAGAAACAGAGTATACAAATGTAAATTGTTAATTTGCAAACAAAAAAAAATTGATAATTTTTTTTTTTTTGCAATTTCAACAGTCCGCACCACTAAGTAAAAACATCCGAGGCTTTGAAGTCAGGACCAAATCTAACTCTAGTTCCAGAAACAATGGATTTACGTTTGATTCACATACATCTAAATACAGTTTAAGGAAACTGTGTGGGTTGAAGTGTTGAGTACTTAATTTTTTTTGTTTTAGTTTCAGTTTTGATTTTAGAATAATAGTAAACAGAATGAAATTGAATGTAATATGGATCTGTTTGTTGCAATTTTGATTAATCCAAACTTTAATCAAACAAATGTTTAATTTTCAGAAAATATAAGTTTCTATTTGTATTTTTCTAAAGTTCGGTTAACATTGGATCTAAGTGTCTCACTTATAAAAAAAAAATCCAATGAATGTTCTTTTTAGATTTGTTGCTGTTGTTCGGTCTGGTTTATAGTATACGGACCAGGCTGAACACCCATTTAATGTGAACATGACCAAAGCACAACAAGTATTTGAACTTAATTAGTGCTTAGTGTTGATTAAGTAAATGGTTAATTAGGTAATAAAGTAGATTGGTATGCTGCTCACATGGGTTTGCGTGAAATAATGCTTTTTACATATTTTTGTCTCTCCTACATTTCGAGCTAAAAAGCTAAATCATGTCTTTCCTTTATTTATTTTTTCTTTACATCGTTTCTTTGCCGTTAAGAATGTTGTATGATATACTATTTATTATCTACAAATTTAAAATATAGATGTTAGGAATTTTTTAGTGATTTCACTAGCAAGTAAAAGTTATACAATATTTTTTCTTAAGAACAAGTTATACAATGTTATTCTACTTTAACCCTAAAAACTTATTATTCTAAAAATCTAACTAAATTATTTATAATTTTCTTAAATCTCAATCCTAAAACCTAGTTTTCCATAGTATGTTAAGCAAAATAATTACTACAATGATTGTATAAACGGGTAAAACTGTAATTAAAGTAATTTTTTTCTTTATCAAAATGATGGTTTAGTGGTAGTGCGAAGGAGTTGGTTTTTTTATTGTGTCCATAATTCAATTTTTTTTAGACAGAGATGTATTTTTAAATCAGAATTGATTAAAAACTGATTTCAGATATCGAATGAGATTATGAGTGAAAGGTTTGGAACGACCACGATTTATAAAAAGAAATAGAAATAATGAAATGCAATTCTTTTCCCAGACTAAAAATTCCTTTTTTTATAGTCTCAGTCAAAGAAGTCAACGGTTAAGTCAGTTGACCGAAGATGACGATTAATGACGTCAGCATCAACTTCTGATGTCTCCTCCTTCCTCTGTTTAAATAGAAACCAAAACACTTCGAGTTTCACTCACTCATACACACACAAAGACACATAAACACCACAAGAAATAAAAACCCGCCATGTGTGGACACGTCAGCACCTCCATAACCTCCGGTGATAAGTGTTCATGTTTCTTATACTCCGACGACATAGTGGCTCCTCCTCTGCTGCATGATGATCATCATCAATTCCTGCCTCCGCCGCCACTTATGATGAGCCACCACTCTCTATTCTCCGCCGAGGGGGCTTCAGGGTTTGGTTACTTTGATTCCGGCATGAACGGTGGCGGTGGAAGTAGCAGCTGCGACTCGCCAAGCTCGATGGGGAGCGGCGGAGAGAGTC
>CM051365.1:20174716-20199716 GCA_028015245.1 Cardamine occulta
TTATTATGCAGAGGAGTGTTAGTAGCCATAATGGCTTTTCCGGTAATTTCGCGACGGCCCATGATTTTGTTAACGATCATGATGGGCCAGTGAGACGGGCCCTTAGCGCCGGAGACCTACCCGTGAGTAAATATTATATAACACACTTGCATGACATATCTTTTTTTTTTTTTTTTTTGGGTCGAACTTGCACGACATATATATTGATTCAAACCTATTGGCTATTAGCCAAGATTGTGTTGCGTTTGCGTTTTCTTGTTATCTAACATAAACACAAAAATATTAACCGGAGCTTAGGTTGCTATCGGTTCAAATGCAATTTCTAGATTCAAACATTAATTTCTATATTTGCGTTTACACATGAAAATTTTCACATTTTTAAAAATATATACAGTATTATCAGTTTCTTACCCACCTTTGTTTTTTACCAAAATGTAAACGTAAACACCAAAAGATATATAAATAATCGAGAGTTCAAATTGGGGTTCTATTTGGATAAAAAAAAAAATCCTATAATGATCGTGATATATAAATAATCGAGAGTTAAAACGGCATTTTTTGGGTATTTATCTGTGCAGAGGAGTAGCAGAAGAGAGATCAGTACGGTATGGAGTGAGAGCAATGCAATAATAGAAGGAATGAGCAAAGCCTATAAGTATGGTCCTGAGGAGAAGAAAGAGAAGATCGAGAAATATCGTAGCAAACGAAACCTTAGGAATTTCAGCAAGAGGATTAAGGTATTTTTTATTTTATTTTTTAATATCGGGTGTGCTTTATTGAATTAAATCCAAAAATGACTATGTTTTTAGAACCATAGAACTCGAAAAAGAAAACCATTACGTTGAACTCATGAAAGCAGAAGCACAATTTATTAATTTTCTTTTTTCAAATGTAATTTTTTTTTACAAGTGTTTCTATGTTTGCTCTAATTTGTGTGTGTTTGCTGATATATATTTGAATTATTTATTTTTGCATATATATATATGAATAAAATTAAATGTAGCATACTGTATTACTATCATTTAGTTCATAATTGTTCTTCGACACATCCTATATATATATGTATATATATTCGGTATGTATATGTGTCGCATGGAAACTTTTAAAGATTTGACATGTAGTTGATTGAAACAGTGACATGCACCTGCACATTTATTGATGACCCTTTCGTTTTCTAATTAATCAGGCTTATATTTTTCCTATATTTTCTCCATTAATCAACTAGTAATGAATTGTGTATAGTTTCAAACACAAGCATTCGGCCATCCGCATATATCTATTAAAAAACAAAAATCAAATTTATTAGTTATAAATAATTTCCTAAGACACGAATTCACATTTAATACATAACTAAATGGTTCGTTGACAAAAAATGGCTCAATATATCATATCAATCACTCTTATCACTCAAAAAGTAACATTGAATTTTTCTTTTTAATCTTATCTTCAAACATAAATGGAATTTCTGTTGATATATATGATGAGTATGTGAATAAGAATTAATGTTAAGTCACATCATATTTGGGTCTTAGGGAATCTTTTGAGAGAGACACATAAAGGTCCAAGATTGCTTATATAAGTGTATTTCTCCGTTCATTTTTTTCTTTCTAGAAGATCCAAAACAAAACCAAAACAATTTCCCGGGTACTTCATCCAGGAAGTTATTCATATTCGAATTTCATACCTAATTAAATATTGGAGTTTTCATATGATCTATAGATTCAAACCATGTCTCTGTTAGATGTTTTCTGCTCGAACTATAATTAATAATTGTATGAACGATAAGTTATAAGTTATAAATAGCTTGTTACATCGAAAAATTTATCGATAATAACAATAATCACCTAATAAAAATGATCTAACTATCACACCGATTTTGGGACGGATTTAGTAAATAATATTATTTTTGATTAGTATGAATGCAGGAAGACATTAGCGGACAGTAGGCCAAGAATAAGAGGGAGATTTGCAAGAAATGATGAGATGTCACAAAATGAACAAGTTGATGTTATTGAAGCCGTGGTTGGAGATGTTGACACGTGGGCATCTTTTCTTGATTCTTTCTCCGCTAATCACTTCCTTAATTAATCACTTCTAATTATATTTATGTTTTTTTCTTTCTCTCTTACCAATGTTTATATATCACTTTAATTTGTTTTGGTTTAAAAGATTGCCCCATGTTAGGTTTTGTGTTTTCTTTTGTAAATAATAATAACATATATATATTGTGTATTATATTTGGAAAATAATAAATCTTCACCGGCCAGAAAATTTAGGACGACGATTGGTATATAACTACGTACTTCGTCAATCTTGTTGGCATGGTATGGAGGCAGTGCCGTGCCTAATAGAGGTCTAAGGCAAATTCTAAAATTATATAACTTTCATTTTGTTTAGATGTTTTTATTTATAATTTTATACTTATTTTTAACATTATTATAGATTTTTTAAAACCAGAATGTTGTTATTCTAAACATCACATAATCTATATTGTAACTTTGTTTTCCAAATAAGGATACAACTATGCAATGTTCTTCTATTATGTGTATCAAAAGGTAATTTATTTTACATATATAGTTTAAGAAACTATAAAAATGTGGCCTTTAATATTAGGAAAAAAATTGGGGGCCTAAAGTCATTGTTTTTTTCAATTCAAACAAATCACGCCTCTGTACGGAGGTCGACCCTAAGTTCTCTAGCTAATTGAGTTTTAATGTGGTTTTAGAAAGGTTAAAGGCAAAACAAACGATACTATCACCTGCGAATTGTGGACAGCAAGAGAAAAAGATTAACAATAATATTCGAACTCCTTCTTTGAAGAACTAAAACAAAATTCTTCAATTCATATCATTATTAATTTATTACTTATCATGGACCCATAAGGCCATAAATAGTTCAATGTTTATGTATAATTGTATAGTTTATTTTGTTATTTATTGGTCTGAGTATTTTTTTACCAACTTGATTTACAAAAAAGTATTAAGAAAGTACAAAGATGATAACTTTTAGCATTGGAAAACATATAATGAACATGGTCATGTTACTTTGATGATTTCATTACTCTCACGTTGATTACCCATCGTGCTACTAAGTACTAGCAATCTCCAAAAGCAAACATACAATATACCTTATAAATTCTTAACCAAAGAAGGTTCCACTTAAATAAACTAAAATAAAGTAATCAACCCAAATATTCATTATCTTGAATAAGTAAAGAAAAAATAAATTAGAGGAAAACACACACTAGACAAATAGTTTTTGCAAAAAATAGTTAAGAAAAATAACATTTTTGAGAAGGTATGTAAGATCGCGATTTTTTTCTGAAGTACTTTTGATATTTTTGACACACCATATTAGTATTTTTTTTTTTGAATAGGAACAAAAAGTATTTATTTCGTCAAAATTTTTACAATAATTTATTTCCTCATATCCTTTCAAAAAGGTGACCATCCGTAGAAAATTCTTAAAAGAATATCCAATTTTCTAAAAGAATGATAAGGGTACAAACTTGAATGTAAGAAACGATTTTTTTTTCTTTCTCAGAATGATCAATGTGAAAATCTTTTAAACTAATAGAGGTATTAGTAAATATAATATAACGTAAGCAATAATGCTTCTTAAAATTAAATGTACATAAAGTAGATTTAAAAAGGAAAGAGAGCAGTCTTTCTTCTTTAGCTTATAAGACGTAGGCCCGCCGGCGACAATGTCCCGACTTTTGTCGGCCGGCGGTATATTGACCGACTCTCCACTCTTACCATTTTTTCTTTTTATTAATTTAATCAAAAACCTTTTTTCTTGAGCACGAGTGTAGAAGAAGAATCAACCCTAATCCCTAGAGAATAAATTAGGAATTTTTTTCTTTCCCATTTCCCCCACTTTATAATCGGTTCCACAATAAAACCACGTGACTTGCGTGGGTTTAAATTAATACACAAAACTTATCTAGGGTTTTAAGAATGATCAAGCTCTTCGATGTTTTCTTCTTTTACTGATCCGTTTGAAACTTGATTGAAGTAAAAATGGCTTGAATGGCAGTAGTTGCGATACTCGCACTCTACTCTTCTTAACTTGCGTCGTACCTACATTATGGATTGAGCCAACATAAGAATACGTTCTATAGTCCAAACTTGTGTTAGGTTAGGTATGTAAATGAGAATATTTAGATCTCGTACCTGATTTTGTGTCATTGTTTCTTTCAGAGGATTGGACATGGGCTTGGTAATTAGTTTCGGTTTCAGTATTTCCTTCCTTCTTGTTTTCCATTGTTATCTCTTCGACCTTTTTCTCTTCCATTTTAATCTCAAAGGTGTTGTGGTATGGAACTGATGGCTCTTCCTTGAGCTCTGTCTCATCGGACTCTAATCTTGATACTTGGTCATGGTCTTGTCCAACCGCCTCTGGACTGAGAGATTTACCTGATTTTCTTAGCAAATCGGTAGTCTCAGAGGATAAGTTAGGAAGATTAATATTACTGTCACCTGTTTCATGCTTTTGGTCTTCCATTGTCACCTCCATGTACTCGTTATGATTCGCTTCTGAAGAACAATCAATTTTCATCTCGTTGTCATCATCAGTGGATGCGTGGTGTCCGGGTTCGGTGGTATGATTCTCATCATTACTAACATGACCAGTAATAGCTCCCTCTTTGATGTCCTCGTCCACTGAGACTTCGTTAACTGCAATAGTTTCCATGTTTAAGTTTTCAACAGGACTCTGTACGATCCCGTGACAACTTTTTGATGATGACATTGATCCATCTTCAGAAGTCGTCTCTATATGCATGCTAACATCAGAAGCTGCATCTGACTTTGTACATCTTATCAGTGTTAAGGACGCAGGTGATCGATTTTGCAGCAAAATCCCCAGACCCTGACTGGTACTGGATTTCCTCAGGGGGACAATTGTTGTAACTTTCGTTTTGTTGTCATCTCCAGCTATCAGCATGTTAACTTGACTAATGGTTTCGCTTTCTTTGTCGTCAGATGAAGCTGAATCAGACATACGTAGTTCAGAAACTTGATAATTACTGTGCACTGGTGCGTCAACTATCTTATCTGCAGGTGGCTGAGTCAATGGTTCAGTTCCTACAATATCCTTCACCCGGAAACCATGTGTTGGCAAGCCATCAAGAACAGAGGTGAAATCAATCGCCTTAGAGGATTTCTTTGCCACAGCACTTGCGGCATCAAAAGCCTTTGCAAGATCATCCAAAAGCATGTCACCTTCACCGCTCGAGAGGGGATCCCATTTCATGCAATCTCCAGACAGAGACTTTTCGAGGCTAAATGTATCACCAGAAGAAAGTAATTCAACCCTGACAGCTTCTTTCTGAAACCGTTTTTTCTTTAAAACTTTGGCTATCATATTCCTGAAAGCAATTCAAAAAAACCATCCTCAATGACATATATATTTACACTTAGCTGCATCACATGCCACAATTGCTAGACGAATTGAATACATACCTACAATTTTTTGAAATGGCAGCTCTGGCTCTTTCAGTAGAGAGTCCAAGCAATGACATGAGATTGATGACATCGTTAGGACCTCTAAGTTCTGTGACTGAAGGAGCACCACTTGATATAATCAGATTCTTCCCTTTAGTCCAATCCACCAATAACTAGAAATACCATACCAACAGAAAAGTTTCACATGATCAACTAATTGACATTAACCTTTTCCATGGAGAGGGAAACAAAACATTCGATATAACAAATATAAAATGTGATACTTGTAGCCTGATTCATCAAAAATTTCTCACTTTAGCATTCGATATAACTTGTCTCCTCGTTTGTGCATCCATTAAGAGATCAGAGTACTTGATCTCAAAGTAAATCCCTCGCTGCACATAAGAAAATTCATCAACTTGAAGCAAAGAAAAACAATGAGATACACATCAATTTCTTCTAATCTAAGATTGAGAGAATCACAAACCTGAATAGCAGCTTTAACCATGGGATGCTTCAATCGAAATGGCATCTTGTCTGAGAAATCAATCGAAATAATATCAACCTACAACGGATTTGAGTAAAATTAACAACATTAAGAGTTATCTACCAGTAAAATCTTCATCAGTCCAACTAAAAGAATCTTCAATTGAGCTACAAAAACTGAAATTCAAACCTCGGCTTTCTCACAGGCATAATCGAACGCGTTCTGATTCATCGGTCTAACTGCAACAATATCATAGCTTTTTAGAATCGGATTCCCAGAATTCAAACCCTGACACTGAGCATTACTCTCCACATGGATCGTGAGCCGCGTGTACTGCCGAAACGGAGTAGCTCGAGGGACGCCGAGTAAATCGCGATGAAATCCGACAGAAGAAGCTAGTCGCGGAGCCACTTTGATGAGAGATCCAAGTGTGAGAAGAGGGATCGTACAACAGTCCTTTTCTGACATTACGCCTTTGATCGAGCGATTATGAGCGATCCCAACATAGCCTAGTTCCATGGCTTTTGTGGCGAGCTTTAAGCGCAAGGTTTTTCCACCGGCGATTTCCTTACCGCCTGATCGTGGCGGCTCGTTGTACGGAAGGCTTAAGTCGAAGAATCCCATGTGAGAGTTGCGGAGAGATTTTCCGATTAGGGTTTAAGCAATGGGTTTTTGGAGTGCACCAATTTTTGTTCTTACCACTTCTAAGAGAAGGAGGAGGAGAAAAACTTTCCAAACGACGACGTATGAAACAAATTGTGAAACGACTGTGTATAGAAAAATGAGCCAAGTATAAATTTTACCCAAAATAAATTACAATTCGTGGCCCGGCCCACGATAATTCCAAAGCGAAACTGAAGACACACTTGTGCTATTATCACGCGGATCACTCTTCATAACCGTCGATTAAAATAAATCGACGGCTCTTACGCTATCTCAGTGTTGACAAGGATTAAGATTAACAGCCGTTGGATGGAAAATTAAATCGAATGGCTTAAAATAAAACCCCTCTTGTATATAAACAACCGCGGTCCCATTGATTTCAAGAAATAAAACAACTTGTCCTTGTACAGTAACGAAAAAAACTAAGTTTCTTGAGAAAATCTAATTCTCATCTGAAAAATGTCGGGTCACAGGAGGAGCCAAGCGTCACAGGAAGGTTCTGAGAGACAACATCCAAGGAATCACCAAGCCTGCGATTCGGAGATTGGCTCGTAGAGGTGGAGTCAAGCGTATCAGTGGTCTGATCTACGAAGAGACACGTGGCGTCCTCAAGATCTTTTTGGAGAACGTCATTCGTGACGCCGTTACCTACACCGAGCACGCTAGGAGGAAGACTGTGACCGCCATGGACGTTGTTTACGCGCTCAAGAGGCAAGGCAGGACTCTTTACGGATTCGGAGGTTAAGGGTTTTTAGTGTTTATCTTGTAGATCTGATTTACTTGTTGCAATTTCGTTTGTAAGCTAGGTTTCAAGAACTCATTGTGGGTATTTTAGCAAATATAGCAAGATTTGGTTTCCTTTGTTGTTATTTGGCTTTCTTAATATGTTTTTGTTTGCAATTTCGTAAAAATTCCCATGTTGACTAACGATTTTAGTCTCTAATTTAATCTGCTTGGTAATGTGAATGGACTTTTGATTCGACGCGCAAATTCTTGAGCCATCAACTGTGATCAATTGCTATTGACGATCTACGGTTGTTAAGGAGGAAAGAATTGGCTTCGCCTTTTTGCTCCAGATTGAAGCTGATACGGCTTGGGCTTTTCATAATGTGCGTTGAGCAGGTTAAAATCTGAACCCAAATATCTATGGGCGGAGAAGCACGAGTAGACAACAAAACAAATAAAAAATTTTCTTACTTTTGTTTGCTACGAGTGATGATAATGGGTCTTGATCCATACTTAGAAAAAACAAAAATAAGAAGATAATGGGCCTTGATCCATTGTAAGAGAACAGTAAAGGCAGATATATTATTTGAAGTGTATCTCTATCTCTAATGAATTAATTTTTTTCTAATTTCGTAAGTCAGATAAAAATGTCAAAAAGTGGATAAGGATAGATTGTCATCTTGCATAACAAATTTGGAAAAGCAACAAAAACGACATTAAAATCGATCTTTATTCCAAATCAACTCAACATTAGTGGCATAATGACGTAATTTACTTTTGAAAAAATACATATACTATGTATATATCATATTAAAAAATGGGTAAACAACTAAACAGAGGCGTGAAAGGTACACGTGTCTTTATAAGAGTGACACGTCATGTGTCGGAATAAGACTTTACGGCGTCGTTTTGATACATCTATCATCTTTCTCCTCTCGTGTCTCTATCGAGTTCACAGTAGAAAAAGCAACTGTTTTTTATATTCTGCTTCACGCCTCATTACGACTAATTTAAATCCAGACCCCATCAATTGATTGAATTCTCTAATAAATTCGTCTTTAACAAAGCGTGAAGAAGCAATCATTATCATTATCATTATCTCCAAGTCTCGATTTCTTCTAGCTATAGATCGAGACGATAATCGCAAGTGGTAGCTCTTGGATCAGTGGTTTCTGGAATGGAGAAAGTTTCATCGCCGTCTTCTTCCCGAAGGTCTGCTTATCTGGAAGCTCTTACACAGGAGATAAAGAAGAAGCTTACTCGGGTTTACGTTCTTCGCCAGAGATCTCGATTTTTCCATTTGTGTTGATCGGTTTTTGATTTTGCCCTGAAAACGCGAATTAGTAATTCATGACACATGCATTAGAAAATTTCACAAAATTTGATTGATGATTGTGTTTCACTTTAAATCTGCAAAGATCAATCTTCCTGCAATCTGATTATGTATATATCATCAATGTTCACGCCTAGATTTCTGGATTTGGTCATCTCGAATTTGAGATTATAAAATTGATTTTAGATATTTGTTTTGTATAGGCTGTTGTATCTCCAGCACAAACACGCAACTTGTTGCAAGACTTATTTGCTGATATAGCTCTCGAAGTCGACGAACGAGCCAAAGGTAACTTTTTGGTGAATTGTTTCATGAATCAGTTTACTTTTTAGACAATTTACCACTGGAATTTAACTTTTTGGAGCTGAAATTTGAAGCATATGTGATACTTAGCAAAGAAGAGGATGTGATTACTTCTGTTGCAGCTGATGCTGATGGTCCGTTATGTTTTTTCGACGTTCTTGCTGATTATTATGTTAATGTCTCTGAGAGGGGAAAGGATATACTTGATTTGATGGTTCAGCTTTGGAGTCAGTCATTTGCATCGCACATATTCTCTCTACTGTTTCATAAATGGGTATTGCGATCTCTACGATTTTGATTTAGTGTTATTTTTAGTCCCAAAAGGTTTACTCTTTGCATTGTCCATTGTCCATTATTTTGTCGACCAAGTCAATAATAATAGCATGTTTCTATTTTTTTCTCAGTTGTTTGAGGTTCAGCTTGACAATCAAGAAATACTTCTGCGGTATTCTTCTGCCCTGGTGCAGGGAGCAACAAATGTATTCTGGTAAAATTCATGAACTTTGGCATAGCAAATTTACGTCTTCACCCATTTTGAATCGCTTGTTTCAGTGTTTATACCTAGCTAGGTTCAATTATGTTCTTTGGATCTTTAGTAGTGGCATTGGCTTATTGTAACTAAGAATTTTTCGTTTTTTTAAGAAGTGGTATGATAGTGTTTCTAAGTCTCTTCCTACATTGGATTGGCTTGCCAAGCATTATGTGGGTAACATGTAATAATCTCTACTCATTTGAATTACAGGATAGATATACAGACAAATACAAGGCGTTTCCAGTCTCTCTTTCGGGTACATTCTTATCCTCAGATATATCATAGTCTCATCTTCTTTCGTTGGATATTTTACCAATATAAGGAACTCTAGTTTATTAATCAAATGACTTTGATATATAAAGTAAGACTGTTTAAAAGAAAATTTCTAATACTGGTCTTCAAGCTAAAACATGCTAGAGGTCATTACATCCTCTTTTTCTATGCCGTTCCCCTATTTGATGCCTCTGCTAGATCTTTGCTTTGTATTTGTCAAATTTGGGTTGTCACTATCACACGCTCAAGTCTTTATACCAATTTGCTACTGTAACTAACAGTCTCTGTGTTCTCCTAGTATCTTCTTGAAGAAGTTGCTTTGGAGCCGATCCGATTGAAAAAAATTCCTATTCAGGTGAGTTGTATTTCTATATTTCATGACGATTAAACTGTTTTCATTTTGGAGATTGACTCCCCAATACGCGATTTCAGGCTCAGAGGGAACTGTGTCTCTTACTCTCAAGGTTCATTTTCTTTTACAATTCAGGTATTACACTGTTTTCTGAACTCTATTATTGAAACCAAAGCGTTTCTACTTGAGTTCTTGTTCCCTGACAAAATTGTTGTCCAGTGGATAAACTAGATAGCTTCTTGAGGAACTTCCCAGAGTTTCCAAATGCTTTCTTGGTTGGAGGACCCGGAGATTTCCTTGTTATCGAACTTACTGATCAGGTATAGAAGCAAAATTTTTATGACTATCTACAAGTTCTCTTAAGCATGAATCACGCATATCACTGTTATTGTGATGCAGCTGCAAAAACTGAAGGTGGAACCAGTGCTGCTACATTATCTTTCTCAGATGAAGATTCTTCAAGGTACATTTCTTTCCTTTAGGAACATGGCTAGATGCTGTCTGTAACATGGTATTAAAGTTAAAGAAATGTTGGACTACATCTGCAGGTATGGAACTGAGAATGACAACTAGCACGAGGTTAAAGGCGTGCTTATATAGTTTTACCTCTCCCGGAGGTCCAATGTACCCAACAAGAGCTGTCCGTCATGCAGCCTGGGATGCTTTGGATTCCCTCTTTCCTGTGAGTATTTCCTTGTGATAAAAAAACAAAATCAAATTTAAACCCATTGCTTTGATTGCAAGATCCAGCGTAAATGTGTTGGTTTTAAAAACTTGTCAGCTAAGAGGTTTAGACAACCTCATAAAAATCTATAAGCACCGAAGCTCAGCACTATGTCTTCACAAATATGGATAGGCTTGGCTCATAACATTGTGATACTCTTTGTCTTGCAGGTCGGGCGTTACCCGAGGCATCTCATTAGTCTATTTTTCAGGCTGCTATATCCATGGTACTGGCCATCCTCGTGCTGGAACTTTGTGGTTTCTTGCATCAAGGCGGTACTATATTCTATTGTAAGGCTCATCTTTTCACGCCGAGAAAAGCCAAGGCAGAGCTGATGAAGCTTATAGCAGGTATCCAATCCTTGTGTATATGATGTGGTTTTGGTCACAGAGGCAAACTAGAGAAACTTACCTTCTGCTTCACCTGTATTACTTTCTATGGAGAATATAAATACCTTTTTAGAGAAAGATCCCATGGAATAGCTTTTTGACTTGTTTTGTTGTCATTGTTATTTTGCTATAGAGGATGATGTATTGTGACCTAAACCCCCTTTTAGGCGGGAAGAAAAGTATTTGCTTCTTCTGTTTCTAGTTGTATTAGATTGTGTGAAACCCCATTGATAGCTTCACCATCCATGGAGTCGTACAAAGTTTGAGTAATTTCTTCAATTCGACATGGATTTAAAAAAAAAAAAAGTGAGAAAGAGAAACTTGGAAGTTGGGGTTAAGACTCGTAACATACAAAATTGGAAGGATTGATTCTGAAAATACTTACAAGCAGTAACAGTAATCAACAATTTTGTTCCAATGGCTTGATACTAGTCAATCAAAACTCTGCTTTCATAATACCAAAGGCGTGACTCGAATAAGATGAGAGAAAACATACAACTAAACCATCAGAACTAGCAGTTGTAACCAAACCTGTTTTCTGAAAACTCTTTTGCCAGCATATGATCTATAGATGAAACTAGTATTCCTTCCTCTGCCTCTTACTCGAGGGTATTAACATAAACAACATCTTTAAAGTCTAACACAGATTCTCAATTCTTTAGTCATTCTAATGAAACAAATGAACAACACACAGCCAAAAAGGCTTTAAGCGGCAAAGCCTCTGGCAAACATTTTCTCAATTCTCTTCCTCATAAAACCCCCTTGTGTGGTTTGAGAAGATCGATCACATTCCTCAGTTTGTCTCCATATCTCCAGAATGGTACTTATCAAGATCCGCATCAAGATCTTCAGCAGATATCTTCTCAGCAGGTCCCTTACCAGGACGCCTGCCACGACCACCACCACCTCGGCCACCGCCTCCTCGACCACCACCACGATCACCACCACGTTGTTGTCCACCTCTCCCTTGCCCGCCTCTGCTAACCCAACAAGACACACACTTTCAATATACCTCACAAGATCAAATAAGCTTTTACATAAAATACATAATAAGGAGCAGTGTATACAATCTCACCTCCATGGAGCACCATTGGAGTTTGCATTTGCAGATCTACCAGACGGGGCTGCAGCGGTTTGAAGATTGGTGCTCACAATCTCGATCTTCATGGGTTTTCCATCCAGCTGAACACCGTTATACTTCTTCAGAGCTGCGAGTGCATCGCCACGCCGAGAAAACACTACTTCAGCAGTTCCCTAATGGTACAAGTAATAATTTACAATACTTAGTCTTCAAGCCTCAATAAGAGAGAAGACCTATGTGCAACAACAAAATGAGAGCTACAAAAACAATCATCTCTCAAGTACCTTTGATCTTCCACTCCTATCAAAATGAACTGTGTAGCGTTTAAGCTCCCCAACTTCAGCAAACAATTCCTGCAAATTAACGAACACGTTCTATAATCCAAATAGCACAGAGAGCTAAAGAGTATTCGCAAGAAATAATCTATTAAGTTTGATCGATTTCACAAACCCTAATTATGCATTTAGCTATTGAGGCAGAGTAACAAAGGAGTATGAGAAGAATTAAGCACCTTGATATCTTCGTTCATGACACCGTAATCCAAATTAGAAATGTAAAGCTTGGTTCCAGTTTCGATTCCGGCGGAAGAACGGCTGGATCTGGAAGGGAAATCTTCTGACCTATCGGAGAACATGTCGTGCTCCCAGGTGGACTCCGGCGCCTATACAACCAAATGAATCCGTTGTTTTTTTTCCGCTTTTGAGAGATTCATCAACACCAAAATCTTTATAAAGAAAACGTCAACGCAGAGTCTATTTCCATTATGAATGAATCGGCAGATCTGAGAAGAAAGATCCGGCGAGACTAGAGAAGAAGAAGAATAAGAAGATGAAGAAGAGAGAACAGATGTAGATCGTATTTGGACCTTGGCCGATTGGTATGGAGCAGATCGGTTGGATTTCCGATTAGGGTGGCTGCGCCGAGTTGGACCCGGTCCGGATCCGGATCCAGATCCACCACGAGACTTACGGTTCTTGGCGATCATGTCGTCGAGAGACATATCTAATCCAGTCGCCATCGTGCAAATTCTCCGATCGACGTTTCTCTTTGGGATGGTGGAGGAGAGAAAAATAGCCAAGACGAGACGATGAAAGAAGATGAAAAAGTTGACCGAGAGTCGAAAGATGAGCCGACACAAGGTAAGGCTTTAAATCTATAAAAAGTACAAGTTTGCAAGATGGTTTCGTGGTGTAGTTGGTTATCACGTCAGTCTAACACACTGAAGGTCTCCGGTTCGAACCCGGGCGAAGCCATTTAAATTTTTTTTTTCCCTTAGTTACGGTTTTCAATTTAATTCTGTCTCTTTAGTTTACATATATAATAACTTCAGAAGAAACATATTAAATCACTCTAAAGGAACCAAAATCTAAACAATTCAGTATGTTTCTGAGCTCAGTTCATATAATTAACAATGTGGATGATTGTGTCTAAGCTTCTTGCAAGCTAGGTGCGTGTCATATTGGTGTAAAATAACCAGCATCGATCTTTCAGTAGAAAACAAATTCACTCTCTATTAGTTACATTTCAGTTCTTGGAAGTAAAATATATAGGCACGCAAATGAAATAATACAACCACGATAAAACCACTTCATTAAACATAATTAAGTTGAAACTTTTACATCCAAAAAACTCGATAAACATGAACGGGAACAGATGTATCCATTGGCTTCATAATAGTGCTTTAGGATGATAGAGACCTTACATCGAGTGTGACACTGGCTACAGAGTGGCCGAGTGTTGTGTATGTTAAGAACCACGTGAATTATTTTGTTCTTATAGATAAAGGGTCCAAATTTTTTAATTATATTTTTCAAAACTTTTAAAGAACTTTTGAAAAATATAATAATTTTCTGAATCTTTACCTAAGTTAGTGAGAATTTACGAATTGAATTTAACTACTTAAATTTTATATATTTTTAAAATCTATGAAAACAAATCATATAAACATTTTCTGGTATGTACGTGCGGGTCAGAATCTAGTTCATTTTACTTTTAAACCAACTACCATACGTAAAATTTTACACAATTTTTTATCAATAGAAAAAGAATATCTACACTATTCACAAATCCATTAACGGACGTTAGAGCATCTCTAATATATTACTCCATTTTTTTACTTCAAATGGAGTAACTCCAAAATAGAGTTGAATTGTATTCCAAGCCTACTCCAAAATAGAGTTAAAAATGGAGTAATGAGTAAAAAAATGGAGTTATGAATAAAATTACTCCATATTCAGAGTAATCTCATTTTTTATTCTATTATGAAGTTAGAAATGAAGTAGGATTAGAGCAAATTTTACTGCAAAATGGAATATAGAGTGAAAAATAGAATGGGGTTGGAGATGGACTTAGGAAAAGTTCCAACAATGTTAATTATTCGCTTAAAGGTTCACCTCATTTACCTTTACTTTGAAGTTAATAATATTAAAATAAAAATAAACAAGAACTAAAATAATTAAAAACTAAACAAAATATATCGACAACTTTCCCCCTCTGTTCCTTCTTAGTTCTTTCTCTCTATTCTTCCTTTCTTCTAAGTTCTTCCCTCTCATCTTCTCCCTATGTAATTGTCTGCCTTTCAATGTATTGCGTATGACATAACGTCACATTTTCACACATGGTCTTGCATAATTTGGGCATCTACGAGTTAGAACCAGAATTTCCATCTTGTATGGTTCAAATGATCAACGACAACAAAAGAGATAATGCATATTCAAACGCATTCACAAGCATTGTTAAACATGATCTAAGCCTAAAAGAGTTTTTTCCACTTAGATAGATACTCTCCTCTAGTTGCTCCTTGAGATAATGATACTAAGCTATTTACACCGTCGACAAAAGACATTCATTAGACTCCAAATAGACTCCTTAAACCATATTTGTTCCTTTGACCTTAAACTCAAAATCTCACTCACAAAACACAATTCGATCTTCAGACTTTAGTTTGGTCATGGAAGTGGACATAGAGATTTGTGATGAGTAAGACTCCCACAAGTTTAACAAAACATCTTCAATTTCTCATACACAAACCCAACTTCAACAGCTTCACCATCTCTCCCAAACTTAGCACTTCTCACAAACTCCAAACCTTGATGGACGACATCAATTCGAATCCGTGCTCTCACACCAGGGTCTTGCTCCTTAATCTCCAATACTTCCCTTAGGCCATGAATGTTTAAGAGTTTCTCGTTTATAGATTTTAACTCTTATTTTTTTTTTTAATTTTTGAATTTTACAAAAGAGGAAAATAAAATAAATGGAAATTTTAAAAAACAAAAATCATTTTCAAACTAACTCAAAAACTCAGAAAAAATGGTTTTTGGATTTTGTATAGAAATTTTAAAAAATTCCAAGAATCTAGATGTCCTATTTAGTTTTTTTAGAAGATCTACTTTTCTCATAAATTGTAACATAGATAATTAAATAGTTTTTAGAAAATCAAAAACCAAAAAGGCCTTAATCACCACCTCTGGATGTTGTATTAAAGAAGGAAAAAAAAATGTTACATGTCCAGCCCAATCAGTGTTATTGAGAGTAAAGCCCAATAGAGAATTCAAAGGTAAAATAAAAACATAGAGTCCGAATAGAAGAAGCCTAGTAAGGGAACCCATTAATTAATGAACCAGGATCAAAGTGTGAGATGAACCGACACATGTTCGAAACAGAGGAGAAGATCGGATAGTTAATTCGATTCAGAGATGTATAACGATGGAATCAGCTCGCCGTAGAGTTTGGTGCAATGCGATCTGGGGGCCAGATGGTAGTGGAAAACCATCGCTGAAGAAGCCGAGAGGCTCAAACAGTGTTGATGTCATGATAGCTTGCGATTCGATTTTAAAACCGTTGAAAGCCAAGTAAGGAAGCATTACCCTAGGTAACCTCTGTTGCAGAAGGTTTTAAATTATACTCAAAAATTTTTTTTTGTTTCTATCGCTACAGATTTGAATTTAATGTTGTCTCTCTTTTTTTTCAGATTACTTCCGAAGAAATCAGATTTATTATAACAAGTTTAGAAATTTGAAGAAATCTTTGAATTGAGTTTCGGTGATGATTTGTCTTAGGTATTATTCAATATGTTTAAGCTGTTCATGACTTTTTCCTGTAACTCTGTTCAAGTGTGTTCATAACTAATTAGCGATCATGCTCTCATTTAACAATGAAGTTAATTAATGTGTCTTAGTTTCTTAAAAATGGCGTGTTAAAACAATAAATGTGTGTATAATAAATAACATGTACTTTCCAGTTTTCACGTACAAGTAAAAGGTCACTCTCTATTAAATATTCAGTTTTTGAAAATATGATAGGAACGCATATGAATTAATACAAATATGATATAACCACTCATCATTAAACATAAGTTGAACATTTTTTTTTCAAAATAGGAACCTATGTATCCATAGTCTTTATTACGATCCTTGAGGATGACGGGGGCCTTGCATCGAGAGTGACACTGGCTGCATGTTGGCCGAGTGTTTTGATTGTTAAGAACCACCTCATATTGCTTTTTACCATCAATGTTGTAGATTTTTCCTGGCATGAGACGTGAGAAATCTCCTAGTACACATTGAACATGCAAGGTGACTCCACAATCAGGGCATGTATAGAACCATTTACGTGGTTCTATTTCTCTCTCACAATTATCGCACCAATTTTTGCTGCTCTTTCTAAGACAACATAAAGTGAGAGGGTGTTCATCATTCTTGTAGCGTATTTTTTCTGGCAAACTAGCACAAGAGAAACACAAACCATAGCCACAATAATCGCAACGTAGCACATGTCTATATACCTTTTTATAGCATCCATTACACAAATGGCTAGATTTTGTTTTATAAAAATATAAAGGATGTATATGACCATCATGGACAAACGGCTCAGACAGGGAACCACAATGTACATCTATATCTCTAATTCCTCGCGATGTGTACTTGAAACCATCAAATAATATTCCACAAAAGTAGCAGCATTCAATTCTGCAAACAACTTTCAACGTGTATGGTATGCTGGAAAAGGCAAATTTTGTCTTCATAGGAAGATTAGCACACTTTTCATGGAGAAAGAAGCAACATTCCTCACAAACGTAGAAGGAGCCAAATCCAACTGGATGACTACATGCTTTACATCGTCTGTGCTCATCATTAATGGTATCTTCATAGTGGAGCCTTAATGTATGTTCTTCATGACTAAAATGGCATATCAAGTTATCACCCACCACCTTGAATGGAGTAATATCTTCGGCATCATCAGGAATCCCTTCCAATTCTTTTTCATCCCATACATAAAGGTCCACCGCACATCTAGAATGAACTGCATAGTTAGGACAAACAAAGCAAGAATAAGCCCCGTAATACTGACTTATAGATTTGCGGCAAACTCCACATTTTGAATACGCAGCGCCAAGATGAGGAGTGAAAGATATGCGATGATCATGACGATTGATGTTGATGACACGGGGTAACCCAATACACTTTCCGTGGATAACAAAATCACACTGAAGACATATATAACACATCTTAAAATCAGGTATCTCGGTGCCCTTCCCCCCACAAATACCACAAGTAAATGAGATTCTCATAGAAAAAAGAGTAAGTGGATGCATGTGAGTCTTAGTATGCTCAACAACAACGGGTGGTGGGTTTTTGGTACACTTAACGCAGGTGGTGAAGTTGCATATGGAACAATGATAAAGCACATACTCTGGTTGTTCTCCACAGAAAAGACAAATCTCTTCAGCATCATACGTAAGTGATTTATATGTGATTAATTTGAGAGGATGATTAGAGTGACAAGGATGACTTATCTCTTTGGAGAGATGGACACAATCCACGTGGAAGTACACCTTGCATTCAAGACATGAATAGGATGGTCCACCAATAGAATCCTTGCATAGTTCACAAGGGACCTTCCCCTCCTCTCGTATCTTCAAGAAGACAAGTGGATGGTCATGACACAACGGACGTTCAATAGCAGACGGTGCTGGTTTTATCCCACAAAGCAAATCCAACTTAAATTCACATGTGGGACAATTATAGCATGGAGGCAATAACTTTTGTCCACACAAATCACACGGGCCATCTATCGAGTCGTCGGTGAGCTGGAGAGGATGTTGAGGGTGGAAAAGATGGTTGATCACCGATGGGGCCTCGGCGCACTCCTTATGGAACGAACGATAACATAAAGGTTTATTGCAACTATAGCCACCGTAGGTCCTAGCTGATTTTTCATTGCAGCCGTTACATCTACGAAGTAGACAAAATTCAACATAAGGAGAAAGAGGATGGCGATGAATGGGTAGCTTTACTGGTGTTGTAGCCATGTAAGTGAATGAATTAAAGAGCTTTTATTTGTTTTGTGAGATACAAAAGTGGAACCCGAAGAGATCATTATATATGCTTTCGTAACCCAATGATAATAGTTGTAATTATTAAGATTTATTTGCAAAACTAGACCCTTATCTTTCAAAAGAAACAAAGAATAAACAAATTAAACCCTTATCTTTCGACAAAGAATCAAGTTCTTCTACCAAAACACGACAATGGGCAATGGCGTCTCATAATAAGTTGTGTATTGTTTACGAATAAGATCTCTTGCTTCTCTTTTAGCAGGCTACGATATGCAAAAATTGGAATAAAAGAAGAAGAAGGCTTCATTGGCATGTGTATTCTCTCTTCAAACGCATAGACTAACGATAAAAGAATCCAACATCTTCCCTGAAACAAACTTGGCATTGGGCCCATTATTCATCGGTTCAAGTTATGTTTAATTTTCATCATCAACTGGAGTGGACTTTTGTAACAATACTATTGGGCTTCACTTGCCTCTTTTATTCACCTACCCTGACATGGTCGGATTGATCACCTAAATTCAAAGATCATCAAACCAAAATTAGTTAAATTTATATTGTAACATAAAACAACATAGGAACGGTAAAGAAAGATCCAAGACAAATATTTTACTTCGAACGCACAACATAACTAGTGAGTTCAAATCCACTGAGGTGAAGCTGTCTGCGAAAATGCAGAGAATACAGAATCAACTGATAGAAAAGAACGAAAATAAGAGAACTTTTGAAGCTCACTTTTGACTTTGTAGCTTATGGATTTAAGCCAAAATTACGCACAAATAATGAAACATATACATGATAATTAAGAAATCAATACAGATACACACTAGTTACGAATTGTAAGACAAAATCAAGTACAAACAATGAAACATATAGATAATAATCTAAAGCAAGGATACTGAAAATGAAATCTATGAGAACAGTAAAAGTGAGAACCGATGATCAGAAAAGGCATATTGGATGAAATACAAACTTTATTAATTCCAATTCGATAAGAGATGATTGAGGTTACTAACTACAATCATTCCATTGAAATTGGATTAGATACAAACTTAATTAAGAAAACTGAAGATTTCAATTGCAATCAGAGATAATTGGAACGGCAAAGAACAAATATTAGATTTCAAATCATACCATTGGCAGTACTTACAAATGTAAATGTGCAAACGAAACTGAAATTGATAAAGGACATTCCAAACCCTAATTCAGATCTTCCAAATTCAATTAACCCTAAGCAACAACATTCAGAAGATAAAAAAAAAACCCTAACTCATTGTTCAAGAACTGGTGAATTTCGTGACGGCCTTAGTTCCCTCAGAAACGGCATGTTTCGCCAACTCTCCAGGAAGCACCAATCTCACAGCAGTCTGAATCTCCCGAGAAGTAATGGTAGGTTTCTTATTATACCTAGCAAGCTTCGAAGCTTCTTGAGCGAGCTTCTCAAAGATATCATTGATGAAACTGTTCATAATCCCCATCGCTTTGCTGGAGATTCCAATGTCGGGATGAACCTGCTTGAGCACCTTGAAGATGTAGATCTTGTAAGTCTCGGTACTCTTCTTCTTCATCTTTCTCTTCTTGTCACCTCCTGCACCAGCTTCCTTCGGGAGCTTCTTTCGGGCCTGTGGTTTCTTCTCCGCCGGTGCTTTCTCGGCTTTTGATTTCTCCTCCACCGACTTCTCGGAGGCCGGTTTCTTCTCCGCGGGCTTCTTCTCTGCCTTGGGCGCCATTGATTTGCTTTCTCGACGTTTTTAGGATTTACAATCACAAATCTGAGATTTGAGTAGGTTTAATTGCTATGTTTTGCTTTGCATAGATTTTATATAGATCCAATGGATTGATATGATTGGCTGAAATAACTTGATGCGGATCGAATTATGTACCGTTGGATCTGATTTTTAACAGAAAGATATCAACGGTCTAAAAGGAATCTTAAAAAGAAGGAAAGCTCTCACACGTGACGGTTCTTATTGGATACATTTGGTGGCAAAGACTGCTGACGTGTTGAGTTTGGCGTATTTTATGCTCGTTGTGAAATTTTCATTTCCCGCCTCCGCCATCCTCGAAATTTTCTCATCTCGGTCCATGGAATCAAATGGGTTCTATTTTGTTGGCCCATTTATAGTGATGAGAGTAGTTAACCCAGAGTTGGATCCGACCCGGCCGATTCTCAGGTATCGGTTTGTAATTTGTTGTTCAAAGCACAGAAACCAAATGCTGCAACTGCTTTTGACGACGGAACTCTTTCATGAAGCTCCCTCGCACCAATCGATCATTATCAAGCTCTCATTTTCGCCATAGCTGCAGAAATGTAATCCCTGTGATCGATTCTGCTCAAAAAGACGATGGAATCACTGAAGATTGGCAATTCGTCGATGCCGTCAAAAGAATCGTGCGGGGAAAACGAAGCTGGGAGATCGCATTGAGTGGTGAGCTCGTTTGTAGCAGATTGAAGCCTTTTCATGTCGAAGAGATTTTGATTGGAACCATAGATGATCCCAAATTGGGTCTCAGATTTTTCAATTTCCTCGGTTTGCACAGAGGATTTGACCACTCCACGGCGTCGTTTTGTATCTTGATTCATGCTCTGGTCCAAGCTAATCTCTTCTGGCCTGCTTCATCTCTGTTACAGACGCTTCTCCTTCGTGCTCTGAAGCCAAGTGAAGTTTTTGATGCGCTTTTTAGTTGTTACGAAAAATGTAAGCTTAGTTCAAGCTCGAGTTTTGATTTGTTGATTCAGCATTATGTACGAAGTAGGAGAAATTTAGATGGGGTTTTGGTGTTTAGGATGATGACGAAAGTTGGTTTACTGCCTGAAGTGAGAACTTTGAGTGCTCTGTTACATGGATTAGTTAAGTTTAGGCATTTTGGTTTGGCAATGGAGTTGTTTAACGATATGATCAATGTGGGGATTCGTCCTGATGTATACATTTACACAGGAGTAATACGTAGCTTGTGTGAGTTGAAAGATCTTTCTCGAGCTAGAGAAATGATTGTTCATATGGAGGCAAGTGGATGTGATGTGAATATTGTTCCATATAATGTGTTGATAGATGGGCTTTGTAAGAAGCAGAAGGTATGGGATGCTCTTGAGATAAAGAAGAATTTGGTGGTAAAAGAGCTGAAAGCAGATGTTGTTACATATTGTACATTAGTCCTCGGGTTATGTAGAGTGCAAGAATTTGAGATTGGATTGGAGATGATAGATGAGATGTTATGTTTGAGCTTCATTCCTAGTGAAGCTGCAGTTTCAAGTTTGGTAGAGGGATTAAGAAAGAGAGGAAAAATTGAAGAAGCGCTTAACTTGGTCAAAAGAGTAGCAGAAATAGGTGTGTCACCTAATCTATTTGGGTATAACACACTGATTGACTCATTGTGCAAAGGTAGAAAGTTTGAAGAAGCTGAGTTGCTATTTTATATGATGGGGAAAATCAGGTTATTTCCGAATGATGTGACCTATTCAATTTTGATAGATATGTTTTGCAGAAGAGGGAAACTGGAGATGGCACTTAGTTTCCTGGGGAAAATGATTGATACGGGTTTGAAACCAACTGTTTATCCATACAATTCTTTGATTAATGGGCACTGTAAGTCCGGTGACATTAGTGCAGCGGAGAATTTCATGGCGGAGATGATTAATAAAAAGTTGGAGCCAACAGTGGTGACATACACATCTTTGATGGGTGGTTATTGCAGCAAAGGGGAAATACACAAGGCTCTTAGGCTCTATCATGAGATGACAGGTAAAGGTATTGCGCCGAGTATCTATACATTCACCACGCTTATATCAGGTCTTTTCCATGCTCGGTTGATTCGTGATGCAGTAAAGCTATTTAACGAGATGGCAGAATGGAATGTTATGCCAAACAGAGTTACTTATAATGTCATGATTGAAGGTTATTGCGAGGAAGGAGACATGGCTAAAGCTTTTGAGTTGCTGAATGAGATGATCGAGAAAGATATTGTGCCTGATACGTACAGTTATAGACCGTTGATACACGGGCTATGTTTCACAGGTCGATCTTTGGAAGCCAAAGATTTTGTGGATAGCCTTCACAAGGGAAACTGTGAGCTGAATGAGATATGTTATACTGCACTCTTGCCGGGTTTTGTAGAGAAGGAGAATTGGAGAAAGCGTTAAGTGTTTGTCAGGAGATGGTACAAAGAGGGGTGGATTTGGACCTTGTGTGCTATGGTGTTCTTATAGATGGAAGTTTAAAGCACAAAGATCGAAAGATGTTTCTTGGACTTTTAAAGGAGATGCATGATAGAGGACTCAAGCCTGATGATGCGATCTATACAAGTATGATTGATGCAAAGAGCAAAACCGGAGATTTCAAGGAAGCATTTGGGATATGGGATTTGATGATAACTGAAGGGTGTGTACCTAATGAAGTCACTTACACTGCTGTTATCAACGGATTATGCAAAGCTGGGTTTGTAAATGAAGCTGAGATTCTTTGTTCGAAAATGCTGCCTGAAAAGTCAGCTCCTAACCAAGTAACATACGGTTGTTTTCTCGACATCCTCACCAAAGGAGAAGGAGACATGCAGAAAGCTGTGGAGCTCCATAATGCGATATTGAAAGGGCTTTTAGCAAACACCGCTACATACAATATGTTGATCCGTGGGTTTTGTAGACAAGGGAGAATGGAAGAAGCTTCTGAGCTCATAACGAGGATGATAAGCAATTGTGTTTCCCCTGATTGTATAACTTACACAACAATGATCTATGAGCTTTGTAGGAGGAATGATGTAAAGAAAGCAATTGAGTTATGGAACTCGATGACAGAAAAGGGTGTAAGGCCCGATAGGGTAGCGTATAACATCCTGATACATGGTTGTTGTGTGGCAGGAGAGATGGAGAAGGCTATTGAGTTGAGAAATGAGATGTTGAGACAAGGCTTGAAGCCTAACTCCAAAACCTGTGGAACAACTATTTCAAATGACTCTTCTAGTTCGAAATCCTGATTCCTGACCCCTTTTTGTAATGGTATAAGTTGAAGCATTCATTGACATCTCAATCATTTAAAAATAGAAAATAGTTTTAGTATCCTAGATTTCAAAAATGTGTATACTTTTTTGCATTTTTCGTCCACCACAAAGAGAATAAAGGGAAGCGGAATCATCTTACACAAGTCTTAAGCTTTTGGATTTTGGTAGAATTGAAACAAAGGAAACAAAAAGAGCACAAACCTTGAGATAATTTTAAACTTTAGATGAAACATTTGTCAGGTAACAAAGACACAGAAGACAGACCAGACAGATAGAATGAAGGGTGTTAGGTTTCTTATAACAGTCACAAGAAACTGTAAGAGCAAAGAAAACACCATTTCAGGATAGTATAATATGATCGAAATCTTATTTAAAGAGAGAGTTTCTTTTTAGTTTACGCGGCTTTTCAAAACATCAAGATCCATCTCAGTTGGATCGGTTGCTTGAAGCTCCACTTGAATTCCATCAAGTTCACGCTTGAACCTGTCCTTGGAGCTCGCATAGATCATCTTGCTTCTCACCTTTGCAACGTCCGGACACCTTTGACAAAACAAACAACAGATCATCACAAGGTAATAAGAATGGAGAAATGACGTTACATGGTTCTAGCAGATAATAAAAATGGGAGAATTGATAAATTATTTTACCATGCAATGAAGAAAATCTTGCTCTTCTGGCAATTCTCCGCAGTGACGAAGTCAAAATCATAAATGGCGTATCGGCATTCGTCAGCTGGAAGACTTGCTGCAAAGTCCTCATAAGTTTGAATAGGCTCACCAACTTTCTCAACAATCACTTGCTTCTGCTTCTCCTCGATCTTGTAGACAATGAAACGGTGAGTCCTTTTCGCCTTCAGTTCCAGAAATCTTAGCTTGCAGTCATCATGGACTGCCATTCCCGACGCCGCATTGGCCTGTTATTAATACAGAAACAAAAGCATTTAGATTCACATCTCTTCCCAAAAAGCTAAGAATTGTATCCACACAATGCTAATACCAAGGATCTCTGATTTAGGATTCTAATGCAATTTCCTGAAACCTCTAAAACTAGAATAGCTCAACACATAAACTAGGGATTTACACACAACAAGCCTGATGGATAAACCAAACGGATATTATTGTAAAAACGTTACATTATTCGTAGAAGTGATCATGAACTCAACTGAAACTTCAAGATAACACAAACGAAAGTAGCAGATTCTTCATGATTTCGAACCTAACTAGCGAAGCACAACAAGAGTTGTGAGTTGTTCGTCAGATTTTTATTGTTCTAGCCTAGATCAGTATCGCCGATCACATAAGCACAAAATCTCAAAGATCTAAACGGGGAAAAAAAATCCATATCCCAGATCTAGT
>CM051365.1:20199816-20263046 GCA_028015245.1 Cardamine occulta
GAGCCAAAATCGTATTTCAAATACGAGACGAAAACAAAAATCCCGAAGCGAGCTTAAAAATTGAAGAAGTTGAAAAAAGGCAAACAGAGAAATATATGAAGTAAAATTGCAGTCTCACCATGGCTGAATCAAAACGCTGACAGAGAATTTCAGGTGAAAGGAGACGCAGAGAAGAATGATGTTTTCTTCGAATATGACTCTTTTGTTGCTTCTCGCTTACTTTCTTCTGCGTTATTTGGAAGCTATAAATCCGAATATATAGAGAAGCTCATTTGATCTCTATTTATTTATTTTTTTCTCCGTATTCTTCTATTTATGAACAATTATATGGTAAGCATATTATTCTTGTTTTAGTCAACATATAATCAGTATATAACTATATAACCAATATTATGCATTCTAGATAGAGAGAGCAATCTTGTTCAAATTTTAAAAAATAAAAAATTACTTTCTATCTTTTATAGATTGTTAAAATTTAATCCATATATATATACATATGTTGTATATGTATTATGACAATTTATAACTTACTCAATTCAATAAGTTGTATCAAAGTCTTCATGATTTGACAGTTGTAAGCTTGCAAAAGGAGCAATGGATAACTGCTATTGGTTGGATCTGTTTCCAAAGAATCAAAAGTGTCACTCAATTAGGATTTTATGTTTGAGGTCAGTTTTATGATTCTTGTTGGACCAGACTCGATTGAGCAACCATTTTCCTTCTTCAGACTATCCTTCAAACCTTTCAAAGTTTATAACTTCAGTCTTAAGTAATTTCAGAATCGAAATGGTTGAATTGATTTACTACATAACTTCCCAAAATGTGAATACTGAATAGTCGTGAATGAAAATTAATCATATCTAGAGATCCCGAAGAATGAATATATAGATAATCTAGAGATCCTAAGAACATACCAAACTTGCACAATCTTATTATAAGTTTTTGTATGTGTTTTAATCCCTTGATCACTAGTTTCATAAATATGCGAAGACAAGGGAAGACCAAATTTGCCAATAGGATTCAAGTTTGATAAAGGGTTTGGGTTTCTTAAACAATGGTAAAAGAGAACAAGCCAGATATCTTAAGTTTTAAGACAAAACACTGTAAGGACCATATAAAAAAAGACATCGACGACAAAGACCAAAGACGGATAAAATGAAGCTGTTTTTGTTGGTACCGTCACAGCAAACTTAAAGAAAAAGCATATCACTCGGCAAATAATAGTAGGAAAAAGTTTGATTCAACCGAATTTTTCTTTAGAGGATGTCTTCCTCAATTGGCTCGGCTTTTGAAAACATTAAGATCCATCTCGGTTGGATCGGTTGCCTGAAGCTCTATTTGAATTCCATCAAGCTCCCTCTTGAACCTATCCTTGGAGCTCGCATAGATCATCTTGTTTCTCACTCTTGCTGTGTCCGGAGACCTTGCCCAAAACAACAAGAGATGTTTTTGAAAAAGATGGTGAAAGCAAGATAGACAAGTTTTAGCAGAGATAGTAGTTCAGAGTTACCATGCGACGAAGAAGATTCTGCTCTTAGGAACTTCCTCTACAGTGAGAAAATCAAAATCGAAAACGGCATAACGGCATTCATCAGCTGGAAGACTTGCTGCAAGGTCATCATGGGTTTGACCAGGTTCACCGATTTTCTCAACAATCACTTGTTTCTGCTGCTCCTCAATCTTGTAAATGATGAAACGGTATGTTCTTTTCGTCTTCAGTTCCATAAATCTCAGCTTGCAGTCATCGTGGACTGCCATTCCTGATGCCGCATTAGCCTATTCCCCACAAAACAAAAGAACGTCAATATACAATTCTATTCAAAACACACACATAGAAGTAGACTTTACACCCGTTTTTTCAAACTGGCTTTTCGGGTTTTACATATGTTCTGAAACCTTTTATCCAAAATTGCTGAATGCAAACATTAAACATCTCTACTAAGTACTAACATGTAATGAAACCATGAACAGATCTTGGTGGTGTTGATATCGAAAGGAAGACGTAGGTAACTTCCACATCATATAAGAGCTATCAGAGTTTGACATATTGTAGGATTTATTGATTATAAATCGAATGATAACTTCTATCAACAGAATCAAACACACATCTGAAATGAACAATCTACACTTCAATAACCTAAATTCAAAGGAAACACACACTGAACAATCAGATTTTTCCTGATTTCAAAAAACCAATTGACTTAACAAAAACAAGCACACCGAAATTGTAGAGTTTAATCATCGTCCGATTCTTATCCTAGATCAGTACCTCCGACCATACAAAATCTCAGAGATCTAAATCAACAAACGAGTCTATTTCCAGATCTAATCAAAGAAAACTTTGGGCGAGAAACGAAATCCGAAGAATTAAAACCCGAGTCGAAATGGAACTCGAATCGAGAAGCGTACTTCAAATCAAGCATCAGAGAGCAGAGAAAGACAAGTAAACGAGAGGAAAAATAGAAAATTCGAGCTCACCATGGCTGAATCAAACTAGTTTCGGGCTGAGACGAAGAAGCAGGAGAATATATGATGAGTCTTTGTGTTTTCTTCGGTGTGCGTCTTTTCTCTTTCTTTTTCCTCAGCTTTATGCGGAAGCTTTAGTCCGAATACACATGTGTGTAAGCGTTTTAATTTGCTTTATTTAATACATTGGCATAAAAGCATTATATAGTACATCCTTAACAATTAAGAAAAAAAAAATCATGTTTTAATTAATAAATTATACCTTCAACAATCTGAATCATGATGATTTTTCAAATGATGGTCACTAATCTATGAAACAACACAAATGCTCCTATGTAAAAATTATGTTGTTATTCTTTTATGTCTTACTTATTGGTGACCATTTTTACATAGGATCATAATGTAATAACAACCGAATAAACATTGTTTTATAAAAGTAGAACGAATAATGACAGAATAAATAGTATAAGTGAAGGGAAAAAAATAGTATAAGTGAAATATGTGACAATGTGTTCAGCAGCAATTAATTTATTTTAATTTTATGCCCAAAAATAAAATTTTATATATTATAATAATTATGTTTTTATTCCATATATTTGCTTATAATTTCAGAAACCTGATGTATTGTTTTTTAAAATACCTAATGTTATGCTTTCTTTTACTTGTGTCAGAATTTTATTATATTTTCATTGTAATAAATTAAAATTATAGGGAAAATGATTATTTATTTATTACTTGACTTACAAATTATTAGTTTTATATTATTTATTGAAAGATGGCAAATATTTAGAAAACTAATGATGATAATTATCGTTCTTTGTCACAACAAGAGAAAAAATGTTTTCGTTATCTTAAGAATAATTATTTATGCCAATTTATGATTTTCACAAGATTTACAAATACATGTAAACTGGTTTTTAAAACAATATATATATATATATGTATGATATGGTATCGAATGTCTAAATAATTGAGAGACTCACGAATATTATAGAAGAACAATAGTAAAATTCCAAAATTTCAATGAAACAAACTATTTGACCGCCCATTGAGAATTATACTAGTTGATTTTATTTTTTTCAAAAAATTAGACTAGTTGATTATTAACTCATTTTCGTTGATAAGAAAAGAATGGCTAGTTCCATATGTCTTTCCTCAGGTGGCTCCACTTTCGGCTCGGCTATCATGACAATCGGTGATGGAGGCCAGCTGAGAGGAGCTGGAATATTCCATCCAAAAACTGCCACGTGGAATATTAGAATTCATCTTCTTCTATGATTTTTCGTAAAATAGTATAATTTCTACACAAGTGTGCAATGATGCTTATAAGCGCGAAACATTTGTGTTGTGTTGATTCCTTAATTAATAGTATAGATAAATAGCCAAAACTTATAGTATCAACTAAAGTAAAGGTTTAATAAAAAGATAAACGCGGTAAGCTCTCTCAGTTGGGAGAAAAAACATTATAATACACAAACTTGGTAGTTGGTATATCTTCGAAGATACATATAAATGTTAGAACCATTTTTAATTATTAAAATTTCTCTAGTTCAATAGATAAATATATTTTACCCATGAATGAGTTTTGAGTGCACTGCTTCGAAACTTATGCTTTGATTTATATTAAACTAAAAATAGAAACCATCATTGATAAATTTTCGGTGTTCCGCCGGTAGTGATTGTAGAATATGATTTAGAAAATATTTGGTTGCAACAAAATACTAAAAGATAGTATTCATAACTAGAATGCTTTTACTTGTCATTGATCTTCCATCAACTCTAAAGATTATCTTTCACAATGCCGAATCCTTATTAGTTGATCATTTTTAGCATTGGTTGGTTGAAAATTTTATTTTACACAGTGCTTTACCCTTTTATCATTTCTTACAACTATGGAGAAACTTGTTATAATCCATTTCCAAAGTAAAACAAAACTATTTTAAATTGGTTGGTTATTTTACAACCATTCAAATTCATTGATGTTAAACCTTCAATAACGTAACAAAAATGTAAAAATACCAATAAAATAAAAATAGCAATCTAGTCAAATATATATACTGGTTTTCACTTTGAAGGCATCAATCTTATTGTTGCGTGAAAACTGCAAAATAATGTTAATCTCCAAAGACCAACCAAACTAATGAGATCAAAGAAAAAGTACAAATTTTTTAAAATGCACACCAAAATAAAAGGTGATGTACAGTCAAACCTCTATAAATTAATAATATTAGAACCAATGTATTTTATTAAATTATAAAAAAAATTAATTTATCGATAAATTAATAATTATTAATTTTTAGGAAATTTGTGTAAATTCAAAAATATATATTTAAAGTAGAAAGTAGAAGACAATATTGCGATACTTTTATACGTCGTTACATGTTAAGAAACAATCATCACATCTCAAAATGCTTCATAATTTTTTGGATGTAATTTTAAAAGATTAATATAAGCAGTTTTTGATGCATTAAAAATATATTATGAGTTTCAACTTTGCACAAAAAAAGATGAGTTTCAACAAAATCCAAATTTATGAATAAATAAATAACATTAGAGTCATATTTCACTAAATTATATAAATTATATTTTATGAAGTTATATGATTATTAATTTATGATATTGATGAGACAATATATTTGCATAGAATTTTCAAAGAAAATTATTATTTTATCGAATTATGTTAATTATTACACTGACCCAACTTAGGACCGAAATTTTTTATTAATTTATAGAGATTATTAGTTTATCAAATCTTAAGTTATAGAGGTTCTACTGTATTTACAATACACATTTCATTTTTTTATTGGCTAATCCATAGAGACTAGGATCGTCTTTCATTTATTTTGGACCGTCGATAAGCCTAAATCTAACGGATGAAAAAATATTCCCTTCTTTTGTCTCCTTCACCTATAAATCACACCGAGTAATGTGAATGAAAAATTACAAATCTCCAAACTCCTTCCACATTAATCTCTGAAATATTCCAGTTTATGTTTGGTCTGTGATTTGTACAATGAAAACTACCAAAGTAAAGACAATATTGAAAGAAAGAAAGCTCGGTCTCCAATTTCTGGTAAGAAGAATCACTCGTTTACTGAAGAACAGACGATACGTTCAAAATCTCACATATATTATTTTCATTATTTAAATATATTTTAATTATTTATTTAAATTTTAAATTAAAAAATAAAAACAAAACCAATCACATTAATATATGTGTCAAATGTTATATGATCTCTTAAAAGTTCTTAAATAAAAGTCGATTTTCATTTTTTAATATATTTTTTTATTAATTATGGAGAACTTCACTTAAATCTTAAGAAGCTATCCTCATCGACGATATCTACATGAGTTTATAGCGAATAAAAAAATAAAAACAAATAAAAAGAAGAGAGAGGAAGAAAGAAACGTTTCTTAGAAACTATTAAAACACTTGTCTCTATATACGTGGTTCAATTTTTTTCATTTACTATTTAATTAAATAATTAAATTTTATTAACAATAATATTATATTAAATAGATACTCTAGCAGAGTATCTAAGGCCATGATCAATGGAGACATTCCCGGATCTTAAGAAAGGTTCTTAAAATTTTAAAATAATTAAAGTAAGAGTTAAAGGGTCTTAAGTTTATAAAAGTGTTTTATTTTGAGATCTTTTTTCAGATATAAGAATGGACAGGTGGCGAGTTATTAGTGGAGAAGGAAAAATAAAGAGGGGAAAAGGAAAAAAGTGGTGTAATCGGTCTCTCTTTCTTTCTCTCTTTCTTCGGTTTCTCCGGAGGTGATTTCACGATTTCAAAGCAAATCGGAGTCAATCTTCCGATTTGAGGGAAGAAATCAAGCAAATCGCAAGCTCCAGGCTTCTTCCTTGCGACCTCTCCGATCCTTTAACCCCTTTAAGTTTGAATCTCTCCTTCTTCATCATCCCCAATTCCGCACCTTAACCCTAAATCTCAGAACATGGCTGATTCAATTACGGAAGAGCCTCCTGCACCTGCACCTGACCCTAATTCTACCCTCCCTCTTCCCGATTTTGATTCCATCTCGATCCCTACGTTCGAAGATCATTTTTACCATTCCGTCTCCGATCAGAGACCGATTAGTGAACTCATGTCCGATCTGGGCTTTCCTGAAGGTGAATTCGAGCTCACTTTGGGACGTATCGACGATCTCTATTTTCCCCCGAGAACGAGTCGTTTTTCATCCCTTTCAATTCGTCTAATCAAGAGAGCTTTGGAGAGTTTACGCCGAGTCCGAAGGCTCTGGAATTTCCGGTGATTGTGTTCCTAAAGATGCCCATAAGAGTACTTGCTGCAACCGGAATCGCTTAGGATTTCGATGATCGGTCTCGCTTAGATCTACCGACTCCATTGTCGTCTCGGGGGTCGAGTAATTGCGCTTCGATGTCTCGGAAGCTACAAATGAAGCTTCGCTTAAATAGAAAACGTTGTGGTCGACGGAAGGTGGAAGAAGCTACTTTACATCTATTACCAAGAGGAAAAAGGAGACCGAAGAGGACTTGAGTGGCGAATCTAGGAGCGAAGTACTAGGAGATCGGGTGAGGATGCAGATGCAAGTCTTTTATACGGCGAAGATGATGAGAAAAAGAAGGCGAGACTTATGAGAAACCGTGAAGCAACAAGGATCTCAAGTGCCTTTGATTCCCATTCCTAGGTTGAAACCACAGAATAGCCTTGGAACATCCAAGGCGAAGAAGTCAGAGAGTAAGAAGAGTGAAGCTAAGACCAAGAAGGTCGCCAGTATTAGTTTTTTGGGTCTTCTGTTTTGTTTATTTTTGTTTGGTGCATTGGCTCCAATTGTGAACGTTAATTATGGAGGAATTAGTGGGAACTATAGGCCTAATTACATTACTGATCAGATTTACAATCAACATAGGTATAGAGTTTTGGATACATCTCGTAGTGGTGCTGGTATAGAGTTTTCAACTTCTTTGTCGAATTGCGAGCACAGGAAGGAAGCAACAGAGGGAAAAAATGGTAAATTCTGCGAGCTGTGCTTACTTCATCTTTGCTCAATTTCAATGTTAGATTTTTTAGTTTGACCTAACAAAGGTTTCCTCTTTCTTCGTTATTATTCGTGGGTGTGTTTCTTTTAGCAAATGATTTTAGGGTTTTCTAGAGATTTCGGGTTTTGGATTTCGCTAGGGAATTAGGGTTTCTCGTGATGGGTCTTTGAGATTTGTTTGTTCTTTGGCGCAGTTGTTCTTTTCTTACTTCAAGGATTTGGTTGGACAAGAAGTGACGGTTGAGCTGAAGAACGATTTAGCTATAAGAGGAACTCTTCACTCAGTTGATCAATATCTGAATATCAAGCTCGAGAACACTAGGATTGTTGACCAGAACAAGTACCCTCACATGGTAAATTTTCTTCTTTTATACCGATTTTGTTAAGTTTGGGAATTTAGGGTTTATTGGAGCAGTCGATGATTTTTTGTTCACCTAGGAATCTTTTCCTTGTTGTGTGTGCTTAAATTATTCTTAGTTGTTTATCCGATAGAGAAAGGTGTGATTTTGATCTTGATCTAGGCCTATTTTCTTTGGTGTGTGTGCTTGAATTTGTTCTTAAGTGGTTTATCTAGTAGCAAAAAGGTGTGGTCTTGATTTCTGGTGTTACATTATGTTGAGATATAACCAGTTAGGCTTGGTCTCTCTCCCTATTTTCTTTGCAATATGGCGTGATAAATGGTGGATTGATTGGATTAGTGTTGTTTGCAATCGGTAGTTAAAAATTAGGTGTAATTCATTGCTTAATTGGTAATAAATTCAGTAGATATGTGTCTACATCAAAGTTAATCTGTGTATGTGTGATAATGGTTTGATCTGTAGATGTGATGTTGGTTAGATATGATGATTGCTTTAGTTAGCTTGAGCGAGATATCTTGCATTCCTTTCTTATTGAAACCTGAATGGTAATTTATAGATTAGGTAAAGAATAGACATGTAATTGAATGCATAATAAATAACATTTGCACAACTTCCTCTCTTATTAAACATAAGAAACAAACTTCAACCTCTTCCTATATAATACCCTATACAAAACCCGAAACCACATCTTATCTTTCTTAATCTTTCAAAACCTTTCTTCAACCTCTTCCACTTTTGTTCTTCGCCTTCTTCTTTATTAAGTCTCTTAAGCTAGGTTATGGATTCTCCTAATCCATATATTCAAAGGTCCAACTTTGTGGACCTTTTAATAATCAACAAGAAAGCCAATACCCTCAACGTATTCCCTATGGTAGTTTTCCCCGATTGGTCCGATGATGAAGACACTTCGTGGAACGTAAAGAGAAAGAGATGGAAACCCTCCGAGGATCTTGTGCTTATCGGCAGTTGGCTAAACACCAACAAAGATTCGGTGGTGTCAAATGAGCAGAAATCTTCAACATTTTGGAACCGCATAGCAGCATTCTATGGTGAGAGTCCTAACATTGCAGCTGAGTGGAGAGACCGCTAATCGATTAAGCAGAGGTGGAGGAAGATAACCGACCAGGTCAGCAAGTTTTGTGGAGCCTATAAGGCTGCAGAAAATCAGAAGAAAAGTGGCCATGCTCCCAAAGATTATCCTGAAGTCGGCACATGAAATATTCTTCAATGACTACAAGGCTAAATTCACCCGAGCACGCATGGAATGAGCTTAAGACCGAGAAGAAATGGTGTAGTCTCGCTCACTGACTATGAAGGTAAAGGTGAAGGCTCTGCATCCTCTCGATTAACAATGTAGAGGATGAAACCATGGTAAGACCTCCTGGTATTAAAGCTTCAAAGGCGATGCTTAAAAGGCCATTGACCAAGACATCAATTGAGGAAGAAGAGAAGAAGCTGTTGAAGTACCAGAAGATGTGGGAGATAAAGGAGAAGGATTATGAAAGAAAGGAGAAGCAGTCAGATAAAGAATGTAAGCTATCAGAAAAAAGATGCTGGAGAATCTCCTTGCCAAAACTGAGCCATTATCTGATATAGAAATCCTTCTAAAGAACAAGCTGATTAATGACATGTTGTCTTGAACAATCATTTATGTAATCCATTATCTTTTATCCAATCAATTTCACTTTCACAGGATCCAAAAGCATGTTTATTTGCTGAACGTCAAGAATCTGTCCGAAAGGATGTCGAGCGTGCTTTTGGAGTCTTGCAAGCTTGGTTTGCCATTGTTAAAAACCCAGCTCTTTTTTGGGATAAGGGAAAAGTCGGAAAGATTATGAGAGCATGTATCATACTCCACAATATGATAGTAGAAGACGAACGAGCTGGGTACACTCAGTATGATGTATCAGAGTTCGAACACGGAGATGGAAGTTCACATGTGGATTTGACGTTTTCTACAGATATGCCTACAAATGTCTCCCAAATGCTGGGCATTCGAACTCGACTTCGTGATAGAAACAAGAATCAACAATTGAAAGATGATTTGGTTCAACATGTATGGCAATGGCGACAACGTCAACATTAAAATTCACCGTTCTTTTTCCGTTTATGATTTGGAACATTATGTTTTCCATTTTTTTCTTCTCATGTATATTTAAATATTTTTTTAAAGTTTTTTTTTAAATGCTTTTATAAATTAAAATGAATTTTTTTTAAGACACTCAAATTAAGTGTCTCCATTGTAAGTGTTCTTAACCAAAAGTGTTTTAAACAAAATAAATTAATTAAATTTAATTCATAAATTACTTAAGACACCCATTATGGTGTTACCATTGTACATGTCCTAAGAGGGTGCTCTTACACGTAAAGGCTCTAAAGTGTCAAAGCCCATTAAACTATTAAATTCTAACAAAAATAATAGAGAAAATTCCATAAACATACATCAACTATTTTTCGATTTCCATAAAAATACATGAATTTTGTAGATACCTAAAAAAATACATGAACTAATTATTTTTCCATTATAATACACAAACTTTTAAATTAAATCTATTTAACATAAAATCTATTTATTTTATTTTTAATTGTTTTAATAAAAATAATATTTAAATAATAAATTATTTTATAAAACTCGAAAATAATTCCTAAAATTCTTTTCAAATATTTAAAAAATCTGTAAAATTCCAGAAATTAAAATACTAAATTATTAAATGAAAAAAAAAATCAAAATATTTCGTTAAATTATATAAATCTTTAAATAAGTCTAAAATTTAACATTTCTATTATAGATACAAAATATTTTCATATAGTATACCTTTTGTGAAAATATTAATTCATTAAATATTCAAGTACTTAAAAATTTTGTATTACCATATATAAGGTAAACAACATATATTAAATTTTAAAATCATATATTTATATTTATTATATTATTTACATCAGAAATTACCCAAATCACAAATAAATGCAACCTATATTATTATTATTACACACAATTTCATGATGTTATTTTCAAAAAATAATGGTAACTTTATTACTGAAATTTTATGAATTTAAAGAGATATATTTTAACTTTATTTTTTTAAAAGTATTAGAAGTTTTATCTGTTTTTGGATTTTTTATTTATGAATTTAAAATTTTACAAGTTTAAATTTTATTTCAAGACTTATTTTAGGTTTTTTACAATTTTTTACAATTTTATTTACTTTTTCGGATTTTATAAAATAGTTTTTTATCATAATATTTTTTATTTTAATTAAAAATAAACAGTTTAAAATTTTGTAAAATCGTAAATGTTAAATGGATACAATTTAAAATTTTGTGTATTATAATTGAAGAAAAAAATAATTCTATGTATTTTCTTGGATACTCACAAAATTCATGTATTTTTATGCAAATCAATAAATAATTGATGTATTTTTCTTAAACTTTAAAAAATGCAGACCAAAATAGTGGCGCCGCTTCGAAAATCATATAGCGTTTCTCATTGGCTAATACATAGAGATGAGGATCGCGCCTCATTTAACATCCACCGTCGATAACAGTTAATCCAACGGATAACAATCTTCTCACTTAAATTTTCCCTCTCACCTATAAATGATACAGCGGATGTAAACTGAAACTCACAATTCTCCAACCTCCAAATCATATCAAACTTTTCAAGCTTTCAAATCAAATCAGCAATCGATATCTTAGCAATGGAAACTGCCGGAAAAGGAAAGAAGGGATTCGGAGGAAGAAAGGCCGGTGGCCCGAAGGGCAAATCGGTTTCGAAATCTATCAAAGCCGGACTTCAATTTCCGGTGGGAAGAATCACTCGTTTCCTGAAGAAAGGTCGTTACGCTCAGAGACTCGGTGGTGGAGCTCCGGTTTACATGGCCGCCGTTCTCGAGTACCTCGCCGCCGAAGTAAGTTTTCCGTTTTATTGTCCTTCCGATCTGGATTCTAGACATTGAAAATTTTCTGATTCAAAATTTTGTTATAGGTTTTGGAGCTTGCTGGTAATGCAGCGAGAGACAACAAGAAATCAAGGATCATTCCAAGGCATCTTCTTCTTGCAATAAGGAATGATGAAGAATTGGGGAATCTTCTGAGTGGAGTCACAATCGCTCACGGTGGTGTTTTACCTAACATTCACTCTGTTCTTCTGCCTAAGAAGACTTCTAAATCCACTGAAGAAAAAGCTTCCAAATCACCAGTCAAGTCTCCTAAGAAAGCCTAATCTTCTCGAGTCTTGGTTTTTGTTTAATGTTTCCCTTATGCGATGTTGGGCTTCGTATAGTAGAAATTTCAATTTTTAATCTTTAGATTTTTTATGTATTGGGTTAAGAAGGTTAATCAGAATCCTTTTCCTAAGTACAAGTTTTACATTATTTATCATCTTTGTTCTAATCTCTTGGTCATGCAACTCCTGTCTTCTTAATGTCATTAGCGAAATATTAATAAACTATAATTGAGTTGCTTCGTAATTTTCGTCAGGAAAAAAAAAAAAGAATTGTTTCGAAATTTTATATCCACTGAGAAATTTTCGTTGTGATGTAAAAATTATAAAATGTTCTCCTCTTTATTTGTTATTCGTAATGCCATGACAACTCCATTGCGATACTTGACATCTCGAGCATCGTGTTCAAAATTATTCATCAGAGGTATTTTTCTCCCTCTGATTCGTCAGTTCTATTATTGCAAGTTTTGCAACATTGTTTACCTTACAATTTTATCTCTTTGATAATGGGAACACCTTGTTAGAATCGTTCTAGACAACTGTTTGTAGTAGTGTACGTATTTTATATATTGTTTATATCCGTGATACAAAAGGCACTCTAAGTGTTTGATTAAATGTGTGAAAGAAACACCGAATTTGTAAACACCGTTGCACAGCTATCTTATGATACTAATGAGCCTGTTTTGAAGAATGAGTTTGAAAAATACGGTGAAGTTGTAGATGGTAAGATCTATATGAAATCAATTAGAGCTAAACAAATGCAATTCCTGAGTTTTTTTTTATTGGATGTGAAAGTGCAGTGAGAGTAATATGTGATCACAAGAGCGGGAAATCAAAAGGTTATGGCTTTGTGTTGTTTGATTCAGAAGAAGCAGATGCAAGTGCCTTAGCTTCCATGAACAATCAGGTCTGTACACAAAACCTATTTAAAAAAGACGTTGACTGTTCATATACAATATTGTTGATGGTGCCTATCTTTTGTTCAGTTACTCGAAGGCAGAAACATCAGAGTCGAATATGCTCACTGCTCAGCCTAAAGGAGGTTTATATCAGAATCAGAAATGATTCTCCATTTCTCAAATCGCTTGAAACTTCAGATCTCTCGTTGGTTTTACATCTTGGCTTCACCTGAAATCAGAAAATATATTCTCTCTTTAGAATTGTAACAGTGAAGAACTCTAGAATGATTTTGCTTGAGATTCTTTTGTCGTTTTGTAATGACAGAGTCTTGTTACTTTTCAGATATATTCTTGTTGCTTCTACTTCCTTGGCAGCTTCCACAAATATTAATATGCCATTAATAATCTGAAAACAAAGAACAGTCTGCAAAGCTCAGTCCAATTTCTGAAGGAGCTCAGTTCATTATACACCAATGTATAGAATATTTAATTTCCTTAATCTCCTTGAATCTATTAGGATTATGCGAAAAACCCCCGAGTTTTCTGATTCAAGATCAAACTTAATTTCATATCAAAAGCCAAGTATGAATACTACATTGTGTAAGTGAGTGAAAAATGGGATCATCACCTTCCCATTCAAAGCTTTCAACGCCCTTTGTGCATCATCGTTAGACTCAAAAGTGATGAAGCCGAAACCTTTAGTAAAATGTTTAATAATCATGTAAAGCAAAACACGTTAAGCTCTCAGTTAATATATGATTAGGAAAAACAACATTATAATACACAAACTTGGTATATCTTGGAAGATACATATTAGTGTTATAACAGTTTTTAATTGATTTATATTCGGAAATTCCTTTAGGTCCATGGATAAATACAGTAAAACGTCTATAAATTAATAATGTTGGGACCGAAGAATTTTATTAATTTATAAAGGTTATTAATTTATAGAGAGTTTTTCTGAATTTCAAAAATGTTATATAAAAGTAGAAAATGAAGACAATACTTTAATGTGTTTTAATGCATTTACACATTAGAAAATAATCATTGCATATATAAAAAATTTTAATAATTTTTGATGCAATTTGAGAAGATAATATCATATATTTTTGATATTTTAAGAAAAATAAAAATAAACTCCAACAAAATTACAAATAAATAAACAACATTAGAATCATATTTCACTAAAATATCTTATATATATACAATAAATTTATATGATTATTAATTTATATTATTAATGAGACCATATATTTACATAGAGATTTCAAAAAATTTATTATCTTATTATCTTATCGAAACGTATCAATTATTACATCGGCCCAACTCGGGACCGGAATAATTTATTAATTTAAAGAGGTTATTAATTTATCGAGTATTAATTTATAGAGGTTCTACTATATATTTTACCCATGAATGAGTTTTGAGTGTCATTGATTTGAAGCTTGTGCTTTGAATTCTATTAAACTAAAGATTGTCATTGATAAAATTTCGTTGTTCAACCCTCAGTGATTGTAGAATATAATTCATAAAAGATTTGGTTGCTATAAAACATTTGCTAGTGTTTTTTAGAAACGGCGATATAACAGTTGATTTCTTGTGCATGCTTATGCTTAGATTTCATATTCTTAAGCCGTTGTTAAATTCTAGGTTCGTTATGAATGTATGATTAGAATTGAGTCACTACCAGCACCAAAACATATTTCTATTGAGATTTTTTTTTTGGTCAACAACTATTGAGATTTAGTATTCCAAATTACATCATTTATTATATTTCTCTGGATTATGACTTTCCGGTAATAGTAAATCTTATATTTCGAAAGACTTACAAAATTTTATCAGCAACAGATGCTTTTCAGTTTTCATCAATAAAATGTATTTCGTCAGCACCAAAAGATGTTCTTCATAACTATAATGCTTTTAGTTGTCATTGATCTTCCATCAGCTCTAAAGACTATTTTGACAATACCGAATCCTTATAATTTGATCATTTTTAGCATTGGTTGGTTGAACATTTTTTTTTTGTACACACTATCTTACCCTTTTATCATTTTTACTAGTATGGAGAAACCTTTGTTATAGTCCACTTCCAAAGTTAAACAAAATTATTTTAAAATGGTTGATTATTTTACAACCATTCAAACTCATTGTTGTTAAAACTTCAATAACGTAAACAAATAATGTAAAACTTTGTTTTTAATTGTTTTTTTTTTGTCAAAGATGTAAAACTAACCAATAAAACTGACGATCTAGTCAAATATATATACTGGTTTACGCTTTAAAGTCATCAAATCTTTATTGCTTTGTGAAAATTGCAAAATTTTAATCTTTAAAGACCAACCAAAGTAATGAGATCGAATAAAAAGCACAAAATTTTTAAAATGCAGACAAAGGCACTAAATTTAAAACATACATTCCGTTTTTCATTGGTTAATCCACATAGACTAGGATCTTTTTTCATTTATCTTATACCGTTGATAAGACTAAATCTAACGGATGAAAAAACTCTCCTCTTCTTTTGTCTTCTTCAACTATAAATCACACGTAGTAACGAGAATGCAAAATTACAAATCTCTAACCCCCTTCCACATTAATCTCTGAAATATATATTTCAGTTCAGGTTTAATCCGTAATTTGTATAATGGAAACTACCAAAGTGAAGAAAGCATTCAGAGGAAGAAAGGAAGAAAGTCTGGAGGTCCAAAGACCAAATTGCTTTCAAAATCTATCAAAGCCGATCTCCAATTTCCGGTAGGAAAAATCACTTGTTTCCTGAAGAAAGGAAGATACAGTAAGAGACTCGGTGGTGGAGCTCCAGTTTACATGGCCGCTGTTCTTGAATACCGTTTGTATCGAGTTTAGCACTCTACCTTAAACCTGATCTAAATTAAAACCGATCCATTCTTTAAAGCTCAACTAATTTTGGTTCATGAAGATTGAAGAACCGACCTACTAAAAAAGAAACCTACTCAGAAAAGGAAAACATGAAGAAATAAGAAAAGATCTGAGAACGAAAAGGAAATGCCTGACTAGAAGCTCAAATCGATTCGGAATCACTATAAATAGATGAACTCTCCATCATTAAAGACCATCCAAAAATCGCGGAGAAGACCTAAGGCTAATATTCAATAATTCTTTTGTCTTTTAGCTTAATAACTCTAATATCTTTTATTACTTCGATATCAATCATCAATAAAAAACATCTGATTCTTCAAAATCCTAATTACTTAATTCGATTAAATCCTAGATTCTTGTCTTCTTGAGCATACGGTTCAACAAATACCTCACCTCGGACGTATGTTTTCTAATTCTGTAATTCGTCAGATCTGGTTAGTTGAAATATTTTTCAATACCGAAATCATTTATGATTCGAATTTCTTAATTCAGCTTCTAGAGTTTGCTGGTAATATTGCGAGACTTGACAAGAAAACTTCAATTATTCCAAGGCATCTTTTTTGGCAATTAGGATCGATGAAGAATTAGGAAAGCTTCTCAGTGAAGTCACCATTGCTCACGGTGGTGCTTTACCTGACATTCACTCTACTCTTTTGTCTTGAAAACTGCTGCTAAGTCGACCGAAGAAAAAACAACTAAATCACCAACCAAATCTCCGAAAAAAGCTTGATCTGTACTGGAGTATCCTTTCATTCACCATTTTATAATTTCGTTTGTAATATGTGTTGGGGTTTGGTGAATGTTTATGTTTCAAAAGGTGGATCATTTAATATATTAGTATGTATTTTGTTTCCTCAATTGTTAGATCTTATATATCCTAAGAAACAATTAAATATTTTATGATCTCTTTACATAATTTTGTTCTGCATTGCTCTATAATTACAGGAACAACTCAATAACAATACATAGCGTTTTGAAGATGCTATGAATTTTTAACTGGTATTAACATGTATTGCTAATTTCCAAAGGTGCAAATGGTATTACAATTAGAAGATTAAAAGTGGTTGAATAAAATATTCATCTAAATTATCATCATTTGAAATGAAAAGAGTAGGAAAATAGCATTGAACATTCAATTGAATCATCAAGTGCATATTAACCTTTTGTGTTTTAAACCGGTCTTTAATAGTAATTGGTTAATGTTTGATATATTTTACCCAGCAAACCATACAAATCATGATTTTAATTGATACTAAAAATAAATATTTCAAATATAGGATCAACAATATACATAAATTTTATCAAAAATAAAACATATAAACAAAAATTTAATATAGTTTATCTACCACTAATTTACCAAATACTTAATCCAAATTGCAAAACTAATTTCCAACCAAAATAATAGCTAAACTTTTAAAATTACAGACCCAAAAACTTGCGCCGCTTCGAAAATCATATAGCGTTTTTCATTGGCTAATACATAGAGATGAGGATCGCGCTTCATTTAACACCCACCGTTGATAACAGGTTAATCCAACGGATAAAAATCCTCTCACTTAATTTTCCCTCCCACCTATAAATGATACCAGAAGAAATTAAACTGTAAATCACAAATCTCCAAACTCTTAAAGCTTTCAATTCGAATCACTAATCAATACCGTAGCAATGGAAACTGCCGGAAAAGGGAAGAAAGGATTCGGAGGAAGAAAGGCCGGTGGCCCGAAGGGCAAATCGGTTTCGAAATCTATCAAAGCCGGGCTTCAATTTCCGGTGGGAAGAATCACTCGTTTCCTGAAGAAAGGTCGTTACGCTCAGAGACTTGGTGGTGGAGCTCCGGTCTACATGGCCGCCGTTCTTGAGTACCTCGCCGCCGAGGTAAGTTTATTAGATCTGGAGTCTAGACAGATTTTCTCTAGAAAAATCGTTTCTCATTCAAAATTTTGTTATAGGTTTTGGAGCTTGCTGGTAATGCAGCGAGAGACAACAAGAAATCAAGGATCATTCCAAGGCATCTTCTTCTTGCAATAAGGAATGATGAAGAATTGGGGAATCTTCTGAGTGGAGTCACCATTGCTCACGGTGGTGTTTTACCTAACATTCACTCTGTTCTTCTTCCTAAGAAGACATCTAAACCCACTGAAGAAAAAGCTTCCAAATCACCAGTCAAGTCCCCTAAGAAAGCCTAATCTTCTCAAATTTTAGTTTTTATGTTTGTTTTTTTCTGGGTGGTGTGATGTTGGGCTTCGTTAAATATCAAGCTTTTAATTTTAGATTCTATCTGTTTGGGTTAAAAGGTTGTTCAGAATCCTTTTCCTAATTATAAGATTTTATAATCTATCTGCTTTGTTCTAGTCTCTTTATCCTCTCGTCGTAATGTCATTGGCGAAATATTAATTAACAATAATTGAATTGCTCATAAAAATAAAAATAAAATACAGAATCGCTTCCAAATTAAAGCACCTTATTAAACACACAGCCATTTTCGTTGTGTTGTAAAAATTATAAAATGTTCTCTGTACTAGTTCGGCGTAATTCCATGATAACTCTATCTCGATATTTAATAACTCGAGGATCTTGTTCAAAACTATTCGTCGGAGGTATTCTTGTCTCTCCTTGATTTTTCTGCTCTATTATTGTTTATACATTTGGAAACATTCTTTCTATCCGTGATATAGGGCACTCCAGTTGTTTGATAAAATGTGTGAAAGAAACACTGAATAGTGAGAATTTGTAAACACCATTGCAGGGCTATCATACGATACTAATGAACCTGTTTTGAAGAATGAGTTTGAAAAGTACGGTGAAGTTGTAGATGGTAAGATCACCATGATTCTTGTGCAAAAATCATCTATGGATGAACAAATGCAATTCCTGAGTTTTTTTTTTTTTTGGTTGGATGTGAAATTTCAGTGAGAGTAATATGTGATCACAAGAGCGGGAAATCAAAAGGTTATGGCTTTGTGTTATTCGATTCAGAAGAAGCAGCTGCAAATGCCTTAGTTTCCATGAACAATCAGGTCTGTACACAAAACCAATTCAGAAAAGACATTTTAACATAACCTTGATGGTGCCCGTCTTTTGTTCAGTTACTCGAAGGCAGAAACATCAGAGTCGAATATGCTCACTGCTCAGCCTAAAGGAGGTTTTTACCAGAATAATAAATGATTCTCGATATCTCAACTCAATTGAAATTTCAGATCTATGGTTGTTTTACTTATTGGCTTCACCTCAGCTCAGGAAATACATTCTCACGTTAAAATTGTTCGCTGAAGAGTCTTTAGTCGTTTTGTAATGACTGTGTCTTTTGTGTGTGTCCTCTTCAAGCCTTGTTACCTTTTCAGATTTGTTATTGTTGCTTCTATTTACTTGGCAGCTTCCACAAATATTAATCTGCCATTAATAATCTGGAAACAAAGAACAATATGCACACTGCTCATTCCAATATTTGAACGAGCTCAATTCATTATACACCAATGCTGCATATTTTCCTTAATCTCCTTGAATCGATTAGGATTATGCGAAAACCCCGTTTTTCTAATTCAAGAATCAAAAGCCATGAATGAATACTGTAAGTGAGTGAAGAATAGGAAGCCGAAACCTTTAGGTCTCTGTGTTTGCTGGTCCCTAATAAGACGAGCTAAGAACACACATAAGACACGATTAGTTCAGAAACATAATCAGAGCAGTTACAGTTTTGATTGTTCGAACGTACCTTCTGTAATCTGACCAAAAGGCGAAAATAGTTGCCTCAGCGATTGATCTGTGGTATAAGCAGAGAGTCCTTCAAAAGAAGAGTTTGAAAAATTATACAAAAAACCTGAGAAGCAGAAACTATAATTGAGAAAATGTTCGAAGTAGAGACGAGAAAAGATTTAGCATACTGCTGACAAAGAGCTGTGCTGTAAATCTCTTTGCCATCGTAAGACAACAGGAAGAAACTTGATTTCGAAACACTGACGTGAAAGAAGAAATGTGAAGCCCATGTGGAAAGTGTGAAAACACCCAATACAAAGTCTTAAGCTCTCACGAAACGGCGACGTTTAGCTAGAGATTTCGGCTGTGATAATGTTAACGAGGTTTTAAGAAAGGCCCAATTATGCCCAATTTGTTTATTTTAGGCCCACTGAATAAAACCCAGTATCCATTAACCCGTCTAGTAAAGTTTCAGTGGTGCCCCAATAAAAGCAGAAACCCTAATTGACATGTATTTAGTTCTCTTGTTCAACTTTGCGTCTTCGTCGAGAGTTTTGAGCGGCTGCCATTTTCGATTCCAAGGTTAAAATCTCCAGATTATTTTTCTTTATTCCTTTTGGCTTCACGGATCTGCTTTATTGCCTGCTCCATCACTACGTAAAATCAGCAGTGTAATTTTCTCTTAATTTTGAAATTTGAGCTCGATGTTTTTGGTTGACAGTAGCATAGTAATGATAGTATTGGATTATAATACAATCAGATCTACTGAAATTTTGCTTGTAGTTCTGTGTTTTTTTTTTGGATTGTAATTGTGTTCTCGTTGTATCCGATCCAATGTTAGATTCAAATTCTCGATTGAGCTGTCACTATAGATGTGCATTGAAGCATTAGTCCTATTGTAGACATAGGAAATAAAATGGTGTTTACTTATTTGCTCTCTTGTGATTTGTGAAAATATCTCTTTTCTACTTTTTTATATATATCCGAGAGTTTTATTAAGCTGAGATTTTTCTTGTGTGTTTATGTTACAGTTATTGAATAATTGAAGAATGGTGAGAATTAGTGTGCTTAACGATGCCCTTAAGAGCATGTACAATGCGGAGAAGAGAGGGAAGAGGCAAGTCATGATCAGGCCTTCTTCTAAAGTGATCATCAAGTTTCTCATTGTCATGCAAAAGCATGGTATATTTGTTTTTCCTTTGATTCAAAATGTTAGTAACCATTGTAGCTGTTCTTGCTCCACTATTAACATTTTTTTTATGAAACTGCAGGTTACATCGGTGAGTTTGAGTTCGTTGATGACCACAGGTCTGGTAAGATTGTGGTTGAGCTTAATGGAAGACTAAACAAATGTGGAGTCATCAGTCCTCGTTTTGATGTTGGAGTTAAGGAGATTGAAGGTTGGACTGCTCGTCTTCTTCCTTCCAGACAGGTCTGTCTTGTATTCTTGTCCTCTTACTGCTAAGCCTTATTCATACAATGTTTTAATCTTATGACTTGAGTGCTTACATTGAATTCTTGAAATATGCAGTTTGGTTACATTGTTCTTACAACCTCGGCTGGTATTATGGACCACGAAGAGGCTAGAAGAAAGAATGTTGGTGGCAAGGTTCTTGGGTTCTTCTACTGAATCAATGTTTCAAGAAGAGAATCTTATCGTCGGTGATACGATGCTTGTCCTTTTGGTGAGAAGACGAAGTCGATTGAGCTCAAAGTTAAGGGTAGTAGAGTTTTTGATGCTTTCTTCTGTTTGTTTTCTTAGATAATATGCCATTTTGTTCGTTTTGGGTTTTTGCGCAAAATGTTGTTAAAGATTTACAAAGTAGACAGTAATTTTTCAATTTCTGTTTCTTCACTAAAAAAAACTTGCTTTTCTGGAGCCAATCATATCTATCAAGACGTTTCAGTTTACTGCTTGAGCCTTGTGGCGTTTTTGTTCCCCTGATGAGATAATTATGTGATTATGTGATGGCACAGATGGGCTCATTGCAATTGAGTAGAGTTATACTAGCTAATTATAAAATTGGGCAATCTATAAATTAGCCAAAATTAGGCATTCTATAAATTAGCTAGTAAATAAAATTCAGTGTACCTACGTTTTGTATTTTACAAATTTAGAACTGTTAATTGCCTAACATTGGCCAGTGGATACATATTTGTACAGAGTTTAAAAACGTTGCCAAGTCTATATAAACTCTAATGCGGTTCGCACATTCTCTACCCACACGATGCAACATCGAGACCATTGCACAAAAATCTCCACCATCTTGTTTCGATGGTTCAAGAGTCGTAGTCAACGTTTCAGACCAGATACTGTCAAGTTAATAAACTTTTGATAGACATTATATGATGTAGAGCATACATACATATATATAAATCTTCACTCCTAATATTTTAATACAAACAAATTATAATCTCGTTTTATTGTCAAGATCTTTCACATTTTTCATACATAAGAGTATTTCAAGCTCATTATTTTATGCATCAACCACAATCGTAATAAATTTATATATATGAAAGTAGATATTGTATTATGTCTATGAAGATGATCTTCACTCTTCAGAATATGTTCAAGGACATTTGGGTTGACCTTTGGAGTTCTTCATATCACGATAACAAGGGCATTCATCTTTGTGTCCATAAGTGCCTGAAGGAACACAATTATTACACTTCCCGCAACATATATTGCAATACTTGAGACACCGATCTTGTCTTCCTGCCTTTGAACATCTCACGTTGCATTTTCCGCCGCATGGTGCTAATTTATTTATCATACCAATATACGTTTATAAATTTAGAAAGTTAAAATTCAAATAGTAAATTGTATTAAATAATTAACTGATTTGTGTATGCACTTACATGAATCGGCGGTTGAAAGGAAGAACACAGAAGATGTGAGGAGAAGAAAAATAATGAAAATTTGTACAACTGCGAACTTCATCTTAATTCTTGATGAGATTGAACTTTAGAAATTTGTTTGGATAAATTTTGTTACTTAGGGAAGATGAAGAACAAACTCACACAATGCAAAAGAAGTGATGGTTTGGGAGGAGGAAATGAGGCTACAAAAAGAGTTATTTATAGTGAAAAATCTTGGAGTGGGTGAAACGTTTGTTATCTTTTGTTATTTCAACTATTATTAAGATATAAATCAAACAATAATATATATAAAAATAAATAATCAAATAATTATTTTTACTAGCTAGTATTTGAAATATTTTCATGTTTAAATAAAAGAAATTCTTTAACAAATAAAAAATGTTTAAATAAAATTAAAGCATGTATGTAATTATTGTAATTTGCACTTTATTTTATATGCTATCTCGCATTACATAAATTAGATATATAATTATAACATCTTTTAAATAGAGTTCAATAATAATTATCACACAAAAATTTACAAGCACGAGTACTAGTTAATTATTTGTAAGCAATTGATGAACAATATATATTATAGCAGGGGGCTAATGCCTCATGGTACATTTTTGTATACATTTGATTAAATAAATATAAAAAATGTTCTGAAATCTTGTTCCAAACTTCTATACCGTACTATTACTAATATAAATGATAGAAATAAAGTAAATTTGCTTCAAATCATCTATTAGTTCTGCTGTTTGCGTGTCGTTGTATTTGTATTACATATAATTGTCTAACTTGTTATTAAGTTAGATAATGTGCATATGTATAAAAGATTGACAAGAAAAAAAAGATAATGTAAATATATACAGATGAAATGATAATTATTTTTCTTAATCAGAAATATACAAAGGCACAATGTCGTTCACGTTGAGCGACCATCGCGTTAAAGCTATAATAAGAGTGACACACGTAATCGGAACCTAAAGGCAGGAGAAACTTCTACAGCTTTCATCCATTTTTTTTCCTTTTCTTGGATTTCAACAAATATTTAAATTTTCAATTTCTGAAATAAAATCCATAGAAAAGGTTGGAAGAATAACAGTCCATAAGAAAGTATTGGTTGTTTAACGCTATGCATCTATGCAATTATCTTAAAGCTAAGGATGTCAATTAAAACCAAATTTCTAGATCGATATAATCGGATCGCAGCAATATCGATATGAGTTAAGACAAAATGTGATGGACCAACCACTTAAACACTATTAATGAAATGTGCTTCTGTCACGACACTTTGAAATTGAATTTTTGGGGCATACATTGTTAAAATAGATATATCGTGCTGAGACGAATCTTGTCACAAATGGGATGGATTCAACTTTAAAACGTTTCTCCCTAAGACGCCAGCTGGACTTTAGTCGTTTAGTAATGGGTTTTTATCTACATGCTTTACATATTGGGAAAATATATTTTAATTTTAACACAATTCACTGCAAAACTTTATTGGTCGTATTTGTTGGCATAGAGTAGCTTATAAGTGGAGTATTATCTATACTTCACCTAAATCCCCCCTTCTTTCCCATGCTTTGTAACTTTTGAGGATGGATAACTATATATCCCACGTGTCTATTTCTGATTAGTCCACTAGATATAAATTTACGAGTTTATCATAAAAGGCCCACAACGAGTTATCAAACAATGGGCCCATAAAAGACTCATACTATCTGGGCCCAGGGACTATGATCTCTTTCTCTTCTCTTCTCTTTTTCTAGTGCTGCTAACTTACGCTTGATGTATTATCGTGCACGCGAAGAAGAAGGGAAAGAAGCAGGAGAGAACTTAAATCAGGACAGGCGTACTTTAGCCGTCCGCCATTTTCATCGCTCTCGTTCTTCTCTGCTTCATTTTACTATTAACCTCGGTCTCTTCTCTGCAACATTTTGATCTGGTACACATTCTTCGCTGATCTTCTTCAATTTTTAAGTTATTTCGTTTTGATCTCTGAGTTTTTATTTTCTTATATAGATTCGATGGCTGCTCCACCTGCTCGGGCTAGAGCCGATTACGATTATCTCATTAAGCTTCTTCTCATCGGTGATAGCGGTAAGTCTTCTCTCAGGATCTAAGCGATACAATCGATAAAATTTGAATTTTCCAAATCTTATCATTTTCAATCACTCACTCTGTCAATACCGATCTAGTCATTGTCGACGTTGCCGGAATCTAGTTTAATGCTAAAGATCGTTCAGTGTGTGCTCATGTGGGCAAATTTGATTCCGTGATCTCGATCTCTGCTCGTATTTGATTTTGAATTATCACTTTAGATCGTTGTGAATAAGGGAATCACATAATTGTTGTTGCAGGTGTGGGAAAAAGTTGTTTGCTTTTAAGGTTTTCTGATGGCTCTTTCACCACTAGCTTCATCACCACCATTGGGTTTGTATTTATTTAACCATGTAAAGAGATTAGAGACACTGTGATGTATGTTTCTCTCTTTTGAGATGTTTCTCTGAGTTTGGTCTGTTTGAATTTTGTTGCAGTATTGATTTTAAGATAAGAACTATTGAGCTTGATGGCAAACGCATCAAGCTCCAGATTTGGGACACTGCTGGTCAAGAACGGTTTCGAACTATCACCACTGGTGAGTGAGACCACACCTTTTCATATGAACTGCTTGCTCTAACACTGTACTTAACGTACATTGTCTCACTGGAAATTGAATTAGAGGGTGTTAAGAGTCACAATGTGATGATCTATCTCTTGTGGCTAATGCTTTTGTACAGTTGATGCCTTGGGGATATCTAGTTGTTTATATTGATAAGCCTCTTTTACTGTAACACTAGTTTGAAGAATTTTATGATCAGTTCTTCTTTTGTTTTTTTGACATTGTTGCAGCTTATTACCGTGGAGCAATGGGCATTTTACTGGTGTATGATGTCACAGACGAGTCATCATTCAACAGTAAATTTTTCTTCTGTCTACAAATAACATCTTTGGTCTTACATTTCTGCGTTGTTCTGGACATGTTCTCTTGACCTTATTGCAGATATTAGAAACTGGATTCGTAATATCGAACAGCACGCTTCGGATAATGTTAACAAAATCTTGGTAGGGAACAAAGCTGACATGGACGAGAGCAAGAGGGTACAATAGACGCTAGTTCCTTCACACCAACATTACCTGACTGCCTGATTTACGACAAATCAAACTAATAATGTTTTTGGTCCTTCACACAATTTTCAGGCTGTGCCAAAAGCAAAGGGTCAAGCACTTGCTGATGAATATGGAATCAAGTTCTTTGAAACAGTAAGCCAAACATCGTCTCAAATCTTTAATCTCATGAGAACAACTTAAACTACGTTGCTCGTATTTGTTTGCTCACATTGCTAATAAGTCACTTCACATCTCAGAGTGCCAAAACAAATCTAAATGTGGAAGAAGTTTTCTTCTCGATAGCAAAGGACATAAAGCAGAGACTCGCTGATACCGACTCGAGAGCAGAGGTTATTAATTTACTTGTTACATTTCCATGAGCTTGTTTCACCTCACATTTTTTTGTTCACATTTCCTTGTCCAAAGAACTTACAAGAAACCTTTTCTTAGTCACAATTTTATCGTTCATTTCAGCCTGCAACGATCAAGATCAGCCAAACAGACCAGGCGGCTGGAGCAGGACAGGTCACGCAGAAGTCTGCATGCTGTGGAAGTTAAAAGGTCCCAAAAGCTCCTAAAGTTGAAGTGAAGTTAAAAAAAAAACAGATTTATCATGGGGTGCTTTTTTAACTTCTTTTTTTTCTTTTGATGATTTGTTCTTAATTGACCATTTTCTAGTTTGTTCATGAGGGTAATAGAATCTTGAAGAAATCGTCTTATTCTATCACTGAATTCTTTAACTTTGGCTTACAAGTATCCAAAATCTCTTCTTATCTTTTGCTTTCTCTCTTACATCACCTCTGAAAGCTTTTCCCTTATGGTACACATCTAAAGGTTTTCTTTACAAAATTAAGCAAAGAAGAAAAAGATCTTAAAATTAAGATCCAACAAAATGTTTTAATCGTACTGTCTTCCACATAATATAATACATTCAAAAGGAACGCTCTTCTTTGCCATAGATCCGCTGAAGTTCCCGAGTCGCCGCTTGGAATGATTCTGAATGAAATCGAAAACATGACATTATACAAAAGTCCGAAGAAAATGCAAATCCATGAAGAAGAAGAAGAAGAAGAAGAAGAAGATTCGACCTTTCCAGATACGAAATGCTTTCTGGTTAATAGGAGAGCCAAAGACAGTCTGAATCACATCAAACAGCATACTCTCTGGAGTGTTCCTCAGTTCCTGAACTATCTGATAAATCGTCTTCCCGTTTTCAAAGTAAATATGGTTGTTTGGATGCTTTGTTTTACACCCAGCGTGCCTCTCAAATGCGTACGCGTTAAGCACCTTGAATGATTAGAGTCGAAGCAAACTATTTAATCTGTGAGTGTTCCACAGCACAAAAAAAAAAAAAAAACTTTTATGTTGACTTACCTTTGTGAAATCGCAAGTTTGACATCCGCAGAGATAACCCGATCCTTTGATGACTCCTCGAAGCTCCTGATGTAAGATAGTTTTGATACAATTACAGATTCCGAGACTAAAGGAAAATGGTAAGCTTAGCTGAGTTGAGATATTTAGGTTTTTACCTCACGTGAGAGAGAAACATACTTCACAGGAACGCCATCGAGCATACCAGTTGATATTAAGCTTCTGACGTTTGAAGGAAAGCTTGTGGAAGCTTCCTTCTTTGACGTCTTGGCCTCTGCTTTGTTCTTTGGAAGAGTTTCCAAACTCGGTTTAGCCACTTGCTGTTCATTTACAACTCCGTTGCTACTCTGTGTACTCCCAGTTTCTTGGCCATAAACCATATCAGATGTTCCAATAGGATCCTGAACATAAGATTGATAGTTTCCAACCACATTGGAACTAGAGCCAACACCGTGTTCATCGTTAATTTCACCAAATGTGATCCCATGAGAGTCTTCATTGCCATACGGATGACCTGCCAGTGCAAAATTTATAAAGCTACTCTCGTTTTCCCGGCTACAAGCTTGGATCGAAGATGACTCAATTTTCCTTTGACTATGACCGTCTAAAGCAACATGTGTACTCATTGTTTCCTTAACCCGACTAACCGGAAGTTTTCTAATTCCATCACCACCAAAACAACTCCCAGCAACCTCCACGCCATTAGATATCGACAATTCAACAGATGTGTCTTCCATATAACTCTCAGCTATACTCTTACTTTGATGGTGACTACCAACTTCTGTTCTATCTCTATCACCAAACAAAAGGGGTCTTGGCGGCATTTCAGCTCCTAGAAGCCTATCCATGAACTGGTTTGAGACAGATTGAAAAACCGATGAGCTTTCCCACAAAGGCAGACCTACATTTGATTTTCCTAATCCTACTGGATCTTGCACAGCTTGTTTCTTGTTTGGGAACATCTCTGAGCGAGAAGAATCCACAAACCAAGAGTGAGGACGCTTTGAATCATCTCTTATTGAATGATCATACACTGAATCTTCCTCACTTGTATGCTCATTATTCTTCAAAACCCAGAAACCTTTGCTTTCATATGACTGAAAACGATACAATTTCGAACAAATCAGAAGTGAATACAATTCTAAACACATAAAAACAAATACTTTATCAAACATAAACCCTAATGCAAAGTTCAGAGATGTACCATTATTTCGCCCTTTTCTGCAGCTTTCAGATTGGACCAAAACGATTCAATTCAATCTCTAACGTCGTCCAAAGAGCAAGTGCGAGTGCAGAGTTCTGATCTTCCCCAAAGATTCGAATTTCGCAAAATCAAACCTCTAAAACGAATTCGTAGCAGTAAAGGATCTGTTTTTACAGAAACAGAAGCGACCCAAAGATCTATCAATAAGAAATTGAAACCTAATCGCTCAGTAAAGAGTGTTGAAATTTGGAAAGGAGACAAATTTGAATGAAAACAAGCGTCCTGAGGTCAGAATAGCTGAAAATTGGAGAAATCAAAAGATTAGTTACCTCAATTGATCGCTGGAAGCTCAGTCGTCGGTAAGGAAAAGCGTTATTACGCCGACTGAAAAAAGTAACGGAGCGATGAAGTGCGATGATACGGTGTGAGAGATGCACCCGAATTTTGCTTCAGCTAATCTTTTTTTTTTTTTTCTCAAAGCATAAAGCAAAAATCGCATGATCTGATGTTACGGTTACCACGAGGCTTATCTTACGCGTGTTCCCTGATATCTAATCGAGACCGTTCATCTCCAGAAAGAGTTGTGGGAACGAATTTCTTCTTTAATTTATTTTTATACTCTATATTTTAAATTCTATAAATTTCAACATAAATACAGAACCTTTTTTTTGACAACCAATAACATTAGTAACATTTTTAAACGATGGTGATATCTTCAATATTACTGATGATAACTAAGAAAATTTAAATTTTAGTTGATTATCATGTGAGATATAGTAACTGCATTTTCCTTAAGTTTTAGTGATATAATCCGAAAATTCTTGTTGCGATGTTAGTTTCTACATTAAAATAAGATCGCAACAAGAATTTTCGGATTATATAAAATAGAAGAATTTTTTTTTAATGAGTTTTGTAACAAAATATGATTAAATGAAATTAATGGCGGAAAAATATTTTATGATCAATGAATACAAAACATTTATGTGTAAACAGAGAGTGAAAGATTTATTTGACCCAAAATATAGATATTAGAGATTTGAATAGACTGCCGACTTTAGGAGCTAATGCAATCAATAATCCAGTTGAATCATTCCATAATAACTGAGGCAATTTTAAGTTATTGAAGATGCCTTTGAAACTAGAGAAAACAATGGAGTGGATCGTAAAGATATTGGAATCATTACTCCTTATAACTCACAAGCGAGCCTCACTCAACACTCAATTCGAACGACTTTGTGGAGATGCATATTATAGACAGACAAGTAGCATGTTTGGCTCTCTAGGACCTATCCTTCTTCTGTTTGATGAGCTCATATGGTTGACTGCAAATTGGTGTCATTTGTAAGGTCACGGGAGAAACCAAGGAGCTCTGCTCGGAGATTGGCCTCGCTAGGAGCAACACGAGCAAAGGTGAGACTGAGTGAGCATTTGGAAATGGTGTTGAATCTTTGTTTGAATTGAACATAAAAAGTTGATACTGGTGGGATCACAAACAACACTCTCAAAAGTTCCACTTCTGATGCTTCAAAAATTGATTAAACTATTTCAAATGTATAACTGATAAGCTTTAATTCTGAGTCTGATTTTGTTCATATATAAACTTTTTTAGGATCTGTATTATGTAGGCAAGAGAGCATGAACCACTTGCACTAATTAAAAAAAAAACTTACATGAACGGAAAAAGCGAAGATTAGCTCAACTAAACAAATAAGTGAATAATGAAATATCAAAGTTCACCTGCCGCTCAAATTTCCCTCAACACTCGCATCAATCATTTTAGAATCTAAAGCCTATAATCTCTATAAAACAGAATAGTAAAAATCATCTAGCAAAACCTTTCTTTATTGTTCATCGATCCCTACCAAAATAAGAGTCCATTTGTGATCAACTAAATAAGTCGACGCGTAAACACATGACTTGTCCTCTGGGTCATACTCTCATTATCTTACTTCTCTCTTTTTTTTTTTCCGTAAGTAATGTTCAAAATTCAAACAATTACAAATCTATAGCTCGGGTTGTTTTTATTAGCGGTATGGCAATATCAACACAATATTTGAAAATTAATCAAAATTAAACAGAATGTGATATTTTAACCCGAGCCAAAATATACTGAAAGATATAACAAATCCATGTACAATGCTAAATAAAATATATTTTCACCCAAAAAAGGATAGAAAGAACTCTATAACACGCCCTATGAAAGTTTGTTATATCTGCAGATGTATGCATAAATCTAAAACCTAACATACTAATAAAAATTCAAAGAATGAAATAGAAAATATATCCAAAAGAGAACACAAAGAAGAAAAAAAAGTAACAAAAGAATCAATAAACTGTTCTTCCAAGCTCCAACTTGAGATTCAAATTCTCCACCATCCCTAAACTTAGATCCAAACACGCCACTCTCTTCCCACTGCTCGATTTCTTCAACGTCGTCACCGTCGACTCCGGCAATAACGCGCGTGTAATCAACGCGCCACCGCCATCGCCATTCTCGTTCCTGTGTCTCCTCATGTGCCCTCCTAAAGCTTGTCCCATCGGAAACTCCACTCCACATATCGGACAAGGGTGCGACGTCGTTTTAACCTTCTTGGTAGTCATCAATCCTGACAAAGTCTCGTTGTTAGGCTTCTTGTGGCTAGCACGGTGACCTCCTAACGCTTGAAACGAATGAAACTCCTTCAAACACGTTTTACATGTGAAAACGCGTTTTTGATCTCCACCGTCAACGTTTTCTTGTCCAACTCTTGCTAATAGCATCAAACAATTCGCCGCCGTGATATCCACCGTCGACTTAATCTCCGATATAGCAACCATTTTTATGATGATGATGATGTTGTAAAAAAAGAACCAATAAAAATGAAATGATCTCTGGTGAAAAAAATCTTGTGGTATGTGTTTTTCGGTTTGGTGTGATTGATGTTGTGTTGTGTCTGTTTCGGAGCCTATTTATAGATATCGAGTTGTGTGGACTGAAGACGTGTGCCGAATGACGAATATACCCTTATGACTTGGTGGGTAAGGAAGTGGCAGCGAAGAGTGTGGTATTATCGTAAATACGTGGGAAAAAGCGGGGTAAAGAAGGAAGATGCGGGTTATGTGGTCACGATTTGCGACACCGCGTAGCTTAAGAGACTAATAAAAACGAAATAGTCGTTTGGTTGGGGATAAGAAGAATCTTCCTCGTGCTTTCTCGAAACCTTTATTACTTATTTTTAGATATTTTATTTGATACACATTAACTAAACTCTGAGTTGACGTCAACAAAAAAAAAACAACAACTAAACTCTGAGTTTTATTCACCACACGCGGCGCGTGATTTCCTCAGCCGTCTTCTGGATTTATACGGTGTAATTTTAAATCAACGCCTTCTAGATATATTTAATTAATTTCTATTACAAGTATTTTTAAATACTTCTTAAGCTATTTAATTAATTAAATTTAAATATACTAATTCAATATTTTAATATTAGTCAGTAATATTTATATACACATCTATATCAAAATTTACTTATAATATAAAACTTTAATAAATACCGGTTTATTAGGTAAAGCTTGACTTAATTACACTAAACTCAATTGTAGTTGGGTTTTTGTTTCGATTTTATGAATTTTTAGCATGTTAAAACCAAATTGCTTATAAACATATTTGGTTTGGTTTTGATTTGATTTTAAAAAATGTTTTTTGCCCTAGAAGTTTCTATTTTGAACTACTTGTCAAAATTCTAACTAGGTGAGATGTATTATCTAAAGTGGAATAGCTAGTAAACAAAAACAGATCCTGTATTTTGTAAGGAAAATAATTTGGTCTAGAATGTTCCTTCAAAACTGTCGTCAGCAATGAGCATTTACAATCCCAGCAAAGGCATGACAACACAAACACGTGAAACGTACGCGTTGAAAGATCGCGTGGAGCAAATAACAAAAATGATATGTACGGAAACCTGATGGAAACGTGGGAAGCAAGTAGAAAGAGATAAGAAAACAAAAATAAAAATGAAAAACGAGTGACGTGGCACTTTTAGTGCCTTTTCTACTCGCCACGCGGACCAGTCTTCGTTGCAAGTTACAACTCTAAATATACCATAAGATTCTTGTTTTCACACTCCCTAATCCTAACTTCTCCATTTAATTATTCGTAATTTAGTGAACAAGTAGATAATTCAAGTCAATTTATATATAATTGGACAAGTCTATGATTGTTTGTTGGTTTATAGGATTACCAACCAATGTATAAAGGGATAAACATATGACCTACTTCTTTTGTTTGCTTTGTTTGACTCTCTCTATCTGTTTTTGTTTTGCTTTGTACGCCAAAGAAAATATTATTTATACATACTTCCACAGTATACGACCAATCAAAAGAAATTTTATCTTTTTTTTTTCTTGTTTGGTAGTTAATTATTTTATCATGAATTGACGCATTTAGGAAATTTTTAAATCTGAGATAAAACGCCAGTTGATTTGATTAACATCTGCATTGGAAATGAATAATATTAATAACTAATAGACATTTAATTTGTTTGTTGTAAAGAAAAAAACATAAATATAAGCGTATTTCAGTAGGCCTGCAAATATACAAGTTTAAACCCAATATTGGTAATAGAACCGGCCCATTGGCCCATGATTGACATCACCACGTGTTGATCCGCTCTGTCTTAATTGTTTTCCGTATCTTTCCAAAATTATACAAAGAAGACATTCAATAATTTCGAAATTAACAGTAGTATGTTTACGTTGAATTTTAAAATTAAATTCTTAACGTAAGACTTGCCAAGAAAAAAAAAAGTAAATTCTAAAATATTTTGTACGTTGAATTGTAAAATTAAATTCTCAAGTCTTAACGTAAAAGTTGCCGGAAAATAAATAAATTTCAAAACCAATATTTTGGTTACAACGATTGAGGAAGAAATCTGTAACTGCATAAAATAGGGAGACAAATACGGAAAGAAAATGAGGAAATTCTCTCTACTATTAATTTGAGGTACATACATAGATTTTGAAGGGGAAGAAATAAGCTAAAATTACTCAACTAACATTAATAGTGATTAAGTTAAGATTGTGCGTGATTCGATCCATTTACCAAAAATAGCGAGAGAGAGAGAAATTTATGGAGAAGTTTTGTATATGAGAATGAGAATGACGAGAAGATGTGTTAGTGCTCAATACTCACACACAATGTGCCTCCCAAGTTTATCTCTTCTTCTCCTCTTCATCACACTCTTTTCTTCTCCTGCTTTTGCTCTTAGAAAGGTCTTCTCTTGCTCTCTATCTATTTACATTGCTTTTATGATATCATCGATATGCACTTTTTTTAATAGCATTCTTTAATTGTTTAAATGTGAACAGTCTTACATAGTGTACTTGGGATCTCACGCCCATCCTCCTCAAGTCACTTCTGCCCATCTCAATGCTGTTGCTAACTCACTTCGAACTTTCCTCGCCTCTTTTTTGGGAAGGTATCGTTATCTCTACAATTTAACTCTTATTGAATAGACAAAACCAATGTTTTTAGAGCCGGACCAGAAGGGCAGACCGGAAAGTTTTACGGGTCACCGACCCAACCCGAATAAATTATCGGTTAACGAGTTTAAAATGTAATAATTTAGTAGTATTTTATTTAGTAATAGTAATAGAAAAAACAAACGTAGTCCATAGTCATGTTAAAAATACTTACATTTCTAACAAGTATAAACCATTTAACACGTTTTAATCCAATATTAACATCAAAATCTAACAAACTCTCAAGCATTATTATTTTAGATAGAACTAATTCTTTGAAATATATATATATATATTTAAAAAGTTAACTTGAAACCAAACTCTTTTATATACGAAAAACTCCAAAATTATTCAAATAAAGGATTTATGATTTGATTCGTTATCCGGGTCTAACTGCCTCTCAATTGCAGCCATCAAAGTGCACGAGACGCCATATTTTACTCATATAAGAGACATATCAATGGATTCGCCGCCGTTCTTGACGAAAACGAAGCTGCAGAAATCGCCAGTGAGATAATCAATCCCCAAATCCTGCATGCCTTCCTCATTCCCTTTTGGTTTCATCTAACAAAATTTTTAAATAATTATATGTGCAGAGCATCCTGAAGTAATCTCTGTATTCTTAAACAAGGGAAGAAAACTGCATACTACTCATTCATGGGATTTTATGCTTCTTGAGAAAAATGGTTTCGTTCGCAAAGATTCTCTATGGAAGCAAGCAGGATTCGGAGAGGACACAATCATCGCTAACTTCGACACAGGTAATTCCCAAAACAAGACTGTGATTATAATAATCCTTCACTACTATATATGATCATACTCTTGGCATTTAGAACTTTTGAAAGATACGAAATATGTATATTGATGAAGGTGTGTGGCCTGAGTCAAAAAGCTTCAGCGATGAAGGATATGGAGCTGTTCCAGCTAGGTGGAAAGCCAGATGTGACAAGGATGTTCCATGTAACAGGTTCTTATATATCATCTTAATTAATTTAATTGATTTCTTTTTGAAATTATAGAAACATGCAGACAAAAATGATTATTATGTAATTTATCACATGTAACCAGGAAGCTTATTGGAGTTAGATACTTCAACAAAGGTTACTTAGCCTACTCTGGCTTTCCCTCCAACGCCACCTTTGAAACCTATCGCGACCACAACGGTCACGGTAGCCACACTCTTTCCACGGCGGCCGGTAACTTTGTTCCGGGAGCCAATGTGTTTGGCATAGGGAACGGAACAGCCAGTGGTGGCTCTCCTAAAGCTAGAGTCGCCGCTTACAAGGTGTGCTGGCCACCTGTGAAAGACGCTGAGTGCTTTGATGCTGATATCATGGCAGCGTTTGATGCAGCCATCGAAGACGGCGTTGATGTTCTCTCACTTTCATTGGGCGGTGATGCCGGAGGTTATATAAACGATGGTATAGCCATTGGATCCTTCCATGCCGTTAAAAACGGTGTGACGGTTGTGTGTTCTGCTGGGAATTCAGGTTCTAAACCTGGAACTGTTTCAAACGTTGCACCGTGGATTATTACTGTCGGAGCTAGCTCCATGGATCGAGAGTTTCAAGCTTTCGTTGTGCTCAAAAACGGCCAACGCTTCAAGGTTTTTTTTTTTGGGGGCAAAATGATTTCTTAAACTTATATTCACTTTTTAAAAGTATTCCTTACTTTCTTGCGGTAGAAGTAATTGGTTTTGGAACGTAGGGAACGAGCCTCTCAAAGCCTTTGCCTAAAGAGAAGATGTACAGCCTGATCAATGCCGGAGATGCTAAAGCAGCAAATGTGTCGGCGACAGAAGCGTAAGTAAAAGCTACATCCATTTTTTTGGACATGTGTAATATAAATTAGTATTAATTAACCTAAGTGTTGCATACAATAGATTGCTGTGCAAGAAAGATAGCTTAGACCCGGAGAAGGTGAAGGGGAAGATCTTGGTTTGCCTTAGAGGTGAAAACGCCCGTGTAGAAAAGGGACAAGTAGCAGCCGCCGCTGGGGCTATGGGAATGATACTATGCAACGATAAGGCTAGCGGAAACGAGATCATCTCAGACGCTCATGTTCTTCCCGCTTCCCAGATTGACTACAAAGATGGTTTAGCTGTGTTTTCGTACTTAGAATCCACGAAAGATCCTAAAGGTTACATAAAAGCACCTATAGGTGCTTTGAATACAAATCCAGCTCCTTTTATGGCCTCTTTCTCTTCCAGAGGACCTAACTCCGTTACACCAGGGATCCCCAAGCCTGACATCACAGCACCAGGAGTCAACATCATAGCCGCCTTCACCGATGCCGTGAGCCCAACTGGTTTAGAGTCTGACCATCGTAGAGTTCCTTTCATCACTCAATCAGGTACTTCAATGTCTTGTCCTCACATCGCAGGCGTCGTTGGTCTCTTGAAGAATCTTCACCCTCAATGGAGCTCAGCTGCTATCCGCTCAGCCATCATGACCACATCAAGAACCCGAGACAACAGAGGAAAGCCTATGGTTGATCAATCCTTCCAGAAAGCAAATCCTTTCAGCTACGGTTCAGGTCATGTCCAACCTAATAAAGCTGCCCATCCTGGTCTTGTCTACGATCTCGCCACTGAAGACTACTTAGACTTCCTCTGCGCCATCGGCTACAACAACACCGTCATAGTTCAACTCTTTGCCGACTACAAGTGCCCCCAAGGAGCCAGTCTTCTTGACTTCAACTACCCTTCAATCACTGTCCCAAAACTCATGGGCTCTGTGACCGTTACTCGCAAACTCAAGAACGTTGGGCCTCCTGCCACATACAATGCCCGTTTCAGAGAGCCGCTTGGAGTAAAGGTCTGCGTGGAGCCCAAACAGCTCAAATTCAGCAAAACTGGAGAGGTGAAGACATTTAAGATGACTCTTCAACCCAAGTCAGCTACGGCTTCTGCTTCTGGCTACGTCTTCGGAGAGCTGACGTGGACTGATGCCCGTCATTACGTTAGGAGTCCCATTTTCGTCGAACTTTAAAGCTAGCCTCATCATCTTTTTCACTTTTTCTTCTATCAATCATTCTATTAGTTTGGATAATATATCAGTGTCAACTAATATTGATATTCAAAAAATAATTAATAAAATATTGACTCAACTCGCCTTATTTCTTGAAGCTGCGACATTGTTTATTACCTAACAAAAAAGTAACTTTAAAAGTAGTAAACCAAAATAAAACTTTGATTATTCTTTATATTCTTTGATTTGCATGTGAATATAACGTGATTAACTTTGTTTTTTCATTTAATCATCTTCTAATTACGTAGTTTATAATATAAGGTGATTAACTGAATATTTGCCAAGTGGATGGTGCTTTTTGCGTGTCGTTGTGCAGAAATAAAATGTGTTTGGCTTTTGAATTGACCAAAACTAAAACCTCACTCGTCTCAATCGGTGTATTGGGTTAAACCCGGCAACGAAGGCGATGCAGACGAGATCCTCATCCTCACCCTCGCCAGACTACTGCCGCGAAGGCCAGCTGCAGATCGTGGAACCCATTTCGTTTCGCGGGAAGATTTTGCCTGGTTGGACCGTCGTGAATCGGCCACGATCGTCGTCTACTAGCAGCAATGTCAATGTCGAAACGGTAAATGACCCTAGATCGAGAGTTCTTACTGTCGATTGTTCTTCAAGCAAATGTGAATCGTAATTGGAGCTTACTTTTCCTGAAATTTTGTCTAAGAATAACAAATTTCTGATTTTTACATTGAACGTGCATTTTGAATTGGAATTGGAATTGGTATAGAGAAATGTGTTAGTTTTTCTCATGTTTTCTATGAAAAGTGTAATGTTGGGATCAAATTAGTAATCTTGTTAGAAAAAAATCTCATCTTTCCTCGGTGGGGGTTTGTGGGCAGAACTTTAGCGAGCAAGGGACTGGTAGACAGTTTTCATCTATAGAAGCTGTTCACAGACACTTAACTGGGGAAGTAAGTGACAGACGCTTGACTCGAGCAGGAGCCTTCTTTCAGAATAAGACGAGGGTTTATGAAGGATCAGAAACTAAACAGGTCCCCTGATATTGATTTGAATCTATACAAGCATATGGTTCTTGAATTCAAATACTTAAATCAGTGTGTTGTGCATTTGCAGGATCGCAGCGGGGTTGTATATGCCTCCAGGGGTTTCCAATTGCCTAAAGGATGGTCCGTTGAGGAGGTTCCGAGGAAAAACACATATCATATTGATAAGGTACTTATTTAGAGCTTATGAGAGTATAAGAGAGATGTTTCAGCAAGTTACACATGTCAGCTAGTTTTTTTTGGGTTTTTTTCTATTGCTATTGTAGACCCTCTGCATAAGTTACCAAGTGGCATAACTAATAAACTTGTTCGGTTAATGTAATGTGGGAGGGAGTAAACAAAGAAAAGCATAATGTAAAAGGGTACCTTGAATCTCTTGCTAAACCGTTAGAATTGTTCTTTGCAGTATTATGTTGAGCGAAGATCGGGAAAGCGATTCCGCTCCCTTGTTTCTGTTGAGAGATACTTAAAAGAATCCAAGAACCGTACAGATCAGCAGCTTATGCTTTTACAGTTTCACCGTAGCCCGTCAAAAGATTTCAGGTTACCTGATGGATGGATAGTTGAGGAGAAACCACGAAGAAATACTAGTCATATAGACAGGGTAAACATCTGATGCTTTGGTTATGTTTGGTTTATGTGTTACAGTCGGGGTTTTCAAAGCCGTTAGTACTGTTGTTTGCAGTCTTATATCAAACCAGGAACGGGGAATAAATTCCGTTCCATGGCAGCCGTTGAGAGATACATGCAAGCAGTCGGGAATGGTACAGTTAACTCGGTTTCTATGGTGCATTCCCAGCGGCTTTCTGTAAGTTTTCTAAGCTAACAGATAAACGGAGTTTGGTTTTAACTTTTAAGTTTTGACATCACTTAGAGGTACAGAAGATGAACCGGTTCTATACAAGGTTTGAAATGGTTTGACAGTGGTTTCTTATTTGACACATTTTCCAGCTTGCGGTGAGCCGGTTTGATACCAGACTTCAGAACGAAGTTATTGACCCAAACCCGCCAAAGAAAGTTAAGTGGGTCCTTACGGTCCAGGCGGAAACATGTTTACTGCCAATGTGAGTGGATCGGACGTTTCTAGCTCGGTTAAACAGACATGGTCCGAAGCGTTTGTTTCATTGATGCAAGACCGCTCTTAACCAAAAACTAAATCCTAGGTTTGGCCTATATGTGGCCGGTTTTATCACTTTGGGTTACGGTTAACAAGCTAACCCGGTCGGTAGTCTCTCTAAGTACTTGGGGATTAGCTTATAAATAAATGAGATTATTTGCCAGATTTTCCATGTTCGTATTCGGTGTGAGCCAAAGTTCGGTAATTCAGGTAAATGTGTTAGTGCTCACATTAAGTGTGGGGAGAATAAATCGGATCTTGTCTGTAGTAAGTTGTGAATAATGGGTTTTTAAAGATTGACAATCTATAGTTACGTTTTTGTGTTCTTCCTCGTTAATTTAATCGCCCAATTAACTCAAAAATATGAAGCTCATACAAACATATCTTAGCATGAATTTAATTATAAATTCGAAATCAAGTTGTTGGTACGACCCCACGTGTATCCTTCCTGTATAACAAACAACTGTATAATATCGAAATTTACAGGATTTTTTCGAATCTGGTATCGTTATTACTAACAGACTGTTAGTAACAGTTAAAGCTAGTAGCTCTCCAGTTTGGTGAAATGGTAAGAAAAGGAAAAAAGTATCAGTAAACCAATACTATAAAATAATAAAACTGTGAAGTACAACGTGTACACGCAATCACAGCTCGTTTTATTACCAAAATGTGAATTCACTTCACTGAAGTCAGTCACCTACTGCAAGATCTTATGTATATTATTCTCTCTCTCTCTATAATTGAATGTACTGCAAGAAGACTGAACCTTCAATAAACTAGAAATTTCATCTATATATACAGTTTAATTTATTTTTAAGTAGGTCTAAACCTTTTCCTTTCCGTTTTTGTTGATTCAAACCTTTTTCACATGAAAAGTTACAAAGATATCTGAATTTAAATGTATTTAGCAAATGATTATGTCTAAAATTAGTGTCTACAGTTTCTTTGGTTTCCAGTTTGAAATTAACTAGACTCTAGTATCATGTCAATTAGCATGTTTCTTGTATTCATACTATATTGAATCCGATTATCAGGTAATAGTGATATATTTGTCATTTTATATTATTAAATCCGATTATCAGGTAATAGTGATATATTTGTCTTTGTTTCACTACTTGATAAGATTGTTCGTCTAACAAGTATATAATAGATGTCCACTCTAATAAATGCATCTTGTGGGATTTTGTGATGTATTTCCTCTTTGCATAAAAATTTATGTATGTACATGACGACTTTGAAGTTTGAATAACAGTGCTATTTAACACTTCTAGAAATGGGAAGTGGAAACTTCTAATTTTTCAAAGTCAAAAGACAACATTGTTGGTTATTGAAATTTCTTTTGGTACGACTATTAAATTGAAAGTATTGTGTACTACAAATTGAAATTGGAGTTGACGCCAAAAAAGGACAAATAGGCCAAAATTTAAGGGCATATAGACTTTTTCTGAATTATAAATTTGTAACCTCAAGGCACCACCACCCCAACATTGACTCTCAGCTCTTTATAATTTCAAGGACAAATATCACTTTACCACATTTCAATGTCACTTATGTCGATACCATATACTTTTTTCCATGTGATATCCAGTAGTAACAAAGACTTTTTACTTCTCTAAACTAATCACGCAAACCTAGAGTCAATTTGTGAAATATATGATTACTCCACAAAAATGACCCCAATGGTTTCAACAGAGCAATATGAAATGGTCAAAACTCAAAACTAACTGAAAATTATATTGGGTCATACTAGAATAAAACCAGACTGAAATTAAACCTCAAAAGAAAAAAAAATTAACCTCAAAAGACACCTAGGCTTAAACTACTACAATTATATTAATATATGTACCCATCATGTACCCATCATGTACCCATCATGTACCCATCATGTACTCTTAGTTTTTTTTAGCATGCATAGAAAACTTTTTATAGTTTTACCTACACAATTCACAATGCTAACAACTCATCATTCCCTATTCTTCTTTTCTTTGTTACTTGAATCCAAATTAAGCTTGTTAGACATTCGTGCCGTCTTGTTTCCTTCTCATCAGACATTCGTGCCGTTTTGTTACTGCTGCCCACCATTGTTCCTTAGAGCCACCGACTTTGGTTTTCTAGGAATGCACTTAGCTCGAACCGCCTCTTCTTCATCCTTCTCCGTCGTTGGTCCCATTCTTGAACTCCTAATAAAAATGAATTTTTTTTTTTAGTAATTATTAGAACCTTTTAATTGATTTATTTTGTATCTATTAGAACTTCCAAAATGAAGAGACTTTTGAAAGACACCGCAAAAGGTACTTCTACATATTTTACCAGTTTCAGCTCTTCAATCAAATTCAAATCACACGCCATAACCAATTATTGGCATGTACGGGAAATTCATAAAATCACAAGCCAAATAGAGAACTACGTGCCGTTTCGCATAAAAGGGAAGCGAACTGCTTGACGGGATTTTACCTGTCAGCATTGTAAGAAGAAGATCTTTTCAAAGCAGGAACAAGTTCCTTCTTGGTCTCAATCAAACTGCCACTAAAATACTCCTTATCTTCCAATTGTACCCTTCCGAAACTCTTTATTTCCTTCTCTACCCTCTCGACGCTATTATCACCTGCTCCTCGCTTTAGCGTACACTCGCTACGCTCAGTCAACGACAGCCCTTGATCTTTCAACAAAACGGGCCCACATTCTTTAAACGACATCGTACCGCACGATATCAGCTGCATTAACACAGCCGAAGCTCTCATTCTCCCGCTCGATAAACTCTCGACCGTCCGATGCTCGTTGCTACTTTCTTTGGGACGCAATATCAGCCGTCCATCTGCTTTGATGAGATTCTCTAAAGTTTCGGGACTTGAATCCGACGGTGGAGGAGAAATCTCGTCTCTGCTCAGCTCTGTACTCTGATTCTCATAACTCGCCGGACTTTTCACTTCTTCCACTTCCTCTTTCGCCGGTTTTTTCCTCCGCCTTCTATCGTCTGTCTGAGTAGAAGAGTCCGCCGCGAGTCTTCGAGTTGACTCGGCGCTTGACTCGGTTGCTTTGTACACCTTATACTCGCTAAGATCGATGGAGCTCCAAGACTGGTTTCGCCGGCGATTTATCACCGCCGGGATATCATCTCCGGTGCTCTTTTCTGATTTTAGAGATCTTGGATCCCTAAAGGACGTCGTTTCGAGGAGGCTCCTAGGGTTTGAGATAAGACAAGAATCGAGGACTTCAGAGCCTTTGAGAACATATTCTTGACCTTGAACGGGGAAGATGAAATCGTCCTCTGATAAATCATGCCAGACAAATCCATTTTTGTAACTCCTGAAATAAAAATGTCAGAAGATCAGACGGTTGAGATTTAAAAGGAAGAGGATTTAAAGATCCGACGGTGGAGAAGAATCGTTTACCTTTTGGAAGACCAAGAGTAGAGACTTGCCATGTTTTTCCCTCTCAGATCATTCAAGCGGTTTATCACATCTGAGAATTTAGAAAGAAAAAAACAAAGAAAAGTTTCAAACTTTATGAGCTGCCTAGAAAATCCAATGAAGTTGCTGATTTTGAAGCTACAAATCGAAAATTTGCCGCCTTTTTCAGTGTTATGTTTCAATAATAATAAAGAGTAAAAAGCCAAAGAGAAAAGAGAGTTTGAAAACCTTTTGAACCCAAAAAGCTTCTTTCTTGTTTATTTGAAAAGAAAAATCAAAAGCATAGCTTTTTAAAGTTATGGATCAAGAAAAGATGTGATTTTTTCAAAAGGGTTCACCAAAAGAGGAGATTTTTGGGGTCTATGTGTATTACCTTTGAGATAGAGACCATTGTGAGAAGAGAGAGTGACTTCAATGAAATGAGGATGGTCAAGCTGACCATTCCGGCAGAGGTAATAAACAACTGGGACTTTCCGGTTAACGACCGGATTATGACGAGGCTCCGACCAGATTCGGTTACGGTCCGGACTGGTGTCTTGTTGGTCTTTAGATCTCCTGGGGACCAAATAGTTATCAGCTCTTGCTCTGAACACTCTTGAACTCATCCTTTTTGGTGTTTTTGTTTCTTTGCTAGTGGAATAGTGAAAGAAAATAGACGAAGAAAACGAAGTGTTATGTGAGAGTCTTTGGGGGAGTTTATGAGAAAAGTGATGTTGATGGAAAGACAAAATCTTTTGTTTATGAGTTTGGTTTTATAGAAAGTTAATAAAGAAGAGAGAGAGAGAGAGATGTTTTTTGAAAATTGGGATGCGAGAGACAAAGGGCTACACAACAAATGAAACTTTGCTCTCTATCTCTCTCTCTTCTGGCTTTTCTGATATAAACCACTCTAAAGTCTAAACCATATTGGTTCTAACTTGGGTCAGTAGAAAAGCATTTCTAAAGTCAATATAATTTATATTCTGTCATGACTAATTCAATTCTTTTGTGACCTTTTTTAGGGGACTGTATGTATTTTCAAATTTGAAATTATTGTAAGACTAGTATAGATTCTTAATAATATTTTGAATCTTTTCGTTGTTACACTATAATTGTTTTTCATGTTTTGTTTGTTGAACTAGACTAAGCTTTTCAATCTCCAATAGAACAACATTCAAAATAAAAATGGATGTACTCATGTAGAAATCAATATCCATTGTACGTAGTTAAAACAACAAAATAAAAATTTGGTACTATTTATAGGGGGCTAAAACTTTAAAGTGTTAAATATGAATCAAGCAAACTAATTTAGTGTGAGATAGTACTACTACAAAACGCATAAGTCATAACATCATTAAGTAAACCAATTTAATAATATAGAACTACAATACATCGAGTCAAGCGGCGTTGTTTAAAGTGTTTTTAATGTAGAGATATATGTGTACAATAAATGAAACGAGTAAGATTTGTACTAATGAAGTTGACTAAACGGGTCCACTTAGAGTTTTCTTCACACCTAACTTTGACTACAAATATGAAACCGATGGTTTCAAAAATGTGTCGTCCGTTTCGAAGACTTGTATTCCGTCGCCTCAGCCACGTGTAACATTACTGTAAGTTCATAAAGCTGTGATTAAAAATATTTAAATGGAGGTAAAAAGTGGAGACACAATTTATGCAGAAAGTTAAAGACTTTACCGTATATTTTGCTAGTTTGTTTCTTTATTCACAAGTTTTTTTACAAAATAACAATCTTATTTCAGTTTTAGGAGCCCAAAAAAATTTAAAGTTGTAATTGATAACTTAGTCTAGTCTAATGTATTCAAAACACAGACAGAAAATACAGTCTTTTTATAACCCTTTTGGTTACAAATTCATAACTCATAAGAGATGTTAATATAACATCATTCATCATGATGATTTCCGCCTACGTTTTTTTTTCCTGCTGGGCCACGATGAATTTAAATCCCATGACTTGTTTACAAAATACTCAGTTTTATTTTCGATTCTCTTTACATTGAAATGATGATGTCTTAATGTAAAGAAAAAGGTTATACTTTGACTCTCTTTTTTTTCTCTTATTACTTTTCATGACAGGAGCTCACGGACAATCGATCAATGTGGTCCCTTGATGAGATTTTGTAATGAACGGTTGAGATCAATTAAGAAATTGATATCATCACCTGTAATTATGTAATTTTTGTATACGGTCACTGGACATAGATACGCTAACGAAATCCAGATACCACTCATCGGACGGCTCTCCCGCTCAGACTGATGTCTTGTTAATACACAAACATCTCACATTTGTTTTTTCTTCACGTCTTGTTTTTTTTTGTTCTTGTCTTATCATTTCTTCAATGAATTTGGAAAATAAATACAGTCATGCATGGCTCTAAATGGTAATCATTCGGCATAAAAAACAAAAAAAGACTACTATAACTCTCTATAAGAAAATTTATAAAAAGCGTTGATGCATGATTTCAGATCAATTCAAAAAAAAAAACACATTTCAGATCAATTTAGATATTCAACAGTTAGTATCCAAAGTTGACATAAGAAAGGGTAAAAAACAAAAATGCGGTCGGTCGTCCAACTAAACGGCCTAATAATAAAAGTCACCCATTCCATTGCTTCTATTTCACGTGGGGACTCAAACAAATAGTATAAGTTTATATACACATTAATTGGCTGGTTTGATACATCCAAGACATTCTTTTTTCTTCCATTTATTGTTGCTCCAACCCAAATACGAGTTTCCTGCTAAATGCAGTGTCAAACAATTAGATGCAATAAACAAAAAAAAACAGTTAGATGCCAAGCTTTCTCCTAAAGTCCCAATCAAGAATGTATTTCGTATGGCAAGAGTTTAAAAAAAAAAAACAAATGTAAAAGATATAATTAAAGCAAATATTCTACTAAAGTTTTTTTTTTGTTTATTATTAAAGAGAGTTTGGGTCTGTATTGTTACAACAGAAAGAAAACAAACACTAATGCAGATAGTTAAAAACAAGCAGTGTGGTTAAAAAGTTGAGTAACAAATTGACCAATTTTAATAGTGTATATATACCGACACGTCAATATATACAGTGAAGATTCAGAAGTTCAAAGTCTTTTAATAGATATTAAAATTACATATAAAAATGTAGTCGTGTGGGGTTTGTGTTCAAATCTAGGTTTTAGAAAAAAGACCAATTAAGTAACAGACACAAATGCATATCTTTCGCACCAAGTCTCTGTGTTGCATAACAAATGAGTTCTCGATGCATCTGAACCCTAATTTGATTATCACATAAATTTCGGATTTATTTAGCTTACTTCTTTTTTCATCAAAACACAATCAATACTACCAAAAATCTCCCTTGTCAAAAAAATAACTGTATAATGTGTATTGTGTGAATTGAAAATCCCTTGGAGCTCATTAAAATTAAATGAAATCTGTCTTGACCAAAAAAAAAGAAAAGAAAAGAAATATGTAAGTAGGTTATTGGTCTACTAAAGTCCATAACAAGTTTTGTATCTCATGGCTTTATATACGTAATGGGTAATGCGTTAAGTTTTCTTATTAATCTTTTTTGTCTCTCATTAATCTTTATATATGTTTCGTCACAGGAATTGTAATGCCCTGTCGCTGCGATTTCATTGGCAATGATTTTGGAGACGTCGAAAAATTCAACAATTCTAACACCCATTTTGTTGTTTGTCTTACGCTGTCCTCGGCGTTTTCGAAATGAACATTTTGGTAGCTATGGATTACCGAACATGGCTAAACAAGGTATATAATTTGTTCCCGATAAAATGTGAATCTATTACCAAAAAGGAACACGCGTTTAACTTATTGCATAGGAGCTTTTTTTGACCCAAGAAATATATTTAAAAAGCCTAATGGAGCCATAATATGAGCGATTACATATGTTATTGTAATCCCTGACAATCCTTGCTTGAGCGGCGGGTTAGAAGACTGTCTCTGATAGTGCGATTTGTATGCGAAAAACAGTAGCAACCAAAGGCGAGAGACTGTTGTGTTGTTGCGTTCAAGAAGATAGATAGTTGCTTGTGTAACAAAGTATAATTTTTATGCAAAAGTATATTCAAGAAGATACAACATTATAGGATTTGTGTGTAGGCGCATTAGACAAATTACCGTCAACATAGGAGGAAAACACAAGAGAAAAGTAGCTGCTAACATTTTATCAATCAGGCTTAAATGGGTAATATAGGCCCGTTATAATAGCCGAGATTGGTAAAAGTATTTAGTGGGCTTCCATTGCTTTAGAATAGGCCTCATTATCGTGTACGATGTAGAAGCCCCTTTTTTCTTTTCTTTTTTCTCGAGAAAGCAATTTTTCCTTTTTAGTTTTTACCCTTCAAGGAGTTATTTTCACTTGCGTCTTCAACTGCTCGAATTGATTTTTGAAACACAATTTAGTCGAATTTAAAGATTTGACTGGGTTATTTTTTTGTCTTCGGGATTATATTAGATAGAAACAACAGGAGAAATACAATATCCAAGCCATATATTTAGGGTTTCAGAGATATAGCCGGTGGACAACAAAAAGTTTCTAGAGACTAAAACTTATGAAAAAAACTAATAAGACCAATTAATTTAGAACAAAGTTCTAATCTGAGACAAAGAAAGACTAATTAAACCCAGTTCTAGCAAAGATAATTTCGCCAAATGAAGAATACCTATCTTATTTTCCAGTGTTAACAACATCATATAAAACTGAAACAAATTACATTCTATAGTTTTTTTTTTTTGATAAAAAATTACAAAATATAGTTTCTCCCACATAAGTTGGTTTAGATTAAAATCTAATGCTTATATTGACAACATCTACGGTACGGTAAGAATTTACGTACATCGAAGTATTAATGTACTCACACACCGACACACGACATGTAGAAAAATACAGGAAAATATTTATTAGGAGCAACAGTTTTTAATTTACTTAGTAATAGTACCAGTACCGTATCTTAGTCTATAGATTTTACTCGGGTGTATAAAAAGATATAAACAAACAATAAAATAAAAAGTACTTATCATAGAGTTGATTACTCGTTTAAATATACGCGCCTTGTAAATAGATCGTATTAGAATAAGGCTGATGAAAGCCTTATCTCTCTACGTGATCACGAAACTAATGCTAGTGACTTCTTAATTGGACAACACCTTTTCTAAGTGATAATTATTAATGTCAAATTACATTATGTTAGAAAAGGAAAAAAATTATTAACGTATTTCAATGACCAAAGAAATTATTATTATTATTATTACTAATATGGCAAAGTGACGATGGCAAGATCCGTCTAAATTCCAAAGTAAGGAATATCCAAAGGTCGGAGACTCAACGACGTGTAATCTTTTTTTGTTTTTGTTATTTCTTTTTTTTGTTAAGAATGTTTATTCTTTTGTACGATTTTAAAGCCTCTTAATGAGTTTCATTCTAATACTATATCATGGTTTAAACTTGTTTAATTTGACCGAAAAAAAGTTTAAACTTATTTGAAATATTTTAATCTCGTCATTTTGATTTAGCCAACTCGTTAGGTTTAATTAATCGTTCAACTTTTTTGGAAAGGGGTATTGTACTATTGTATATTGGAAACTTTGCTAGAGAGAGAGTATTTTATTTTCCCTTTATAGTAAAACATAGTAACAATAGTGTAATCTATGAGAATGAGACTGAAACCATTTAGTAACAAATCGTAATGATGCTTAAGATTGAAAACTCGAGGGATGTTTTGTGTTTGCTTTACAGTTTTGATTTGAGAGTTTGTACTTTTTTTACAAGTAAGAAATTATTTAAAATAGTTATATAATTATTATTTTTCTTCCGCAAATTTAATATTTTTATTTAAAATATTAATTTTGTGTAGTATATACAACTTTAAAAAATTAAAAAATTAGGACCTTAAGTAAATAATTCTTAAGATAATCGTTGTATTGTATATAACAATCTTAAGAATTATTTACTTAAGGTCATCAAAAGAAATCTAGATCCATTTTTAAATCGATCTAATTATAAGATCCCTTTTGACAGATCAAACCAAGCCGATCAATTATGCTTATTTTGGTTTTACATTTTCGAAAACTACTTGTTGATCTAGAAAACCTTAAAATTGGACTGGAATCAGGACCTACTTTAAATCGGATTAAGAGAAAATAATCAGCTCAATCAATCTCACATATCGGATTGACCGGTTCAACCCATCACAACATTTCTAAAGACAATATTAATTTAAACAATGCTATATTTATATCAAAGATAATTTGATATGTGTGGGTCGCGGTATTCATGGTGAATTAGTGGAGTTTCAAAGAAAAGAAAGATATATCATACGTTACGACTAGACAGCCTCATAACTAGCGGTGGCAAGGTTTGATCAGGGGTGTCGCTATAGAGGATTAAAAAATATTATCTCTTAAACTAGCCAAGAAACAAATGAATATATTGTATAACATTTAGTTTTCGTAAAGTACTAGCATTATTTTATTGTCGATGCAATGTTTATTCGTTTATTCCCATAGATGGATCATGCGTAACGTTAAGAGAGAATATCCAGTCTTCGATGCTCTTAACAAGTAGGCTAGCTTCTCCTCCTCTGTGGAGGAGCCATTTGCTTTTCACATATGTAACAAATTACAAAGATGTATTGAATTTTATATAAATACATTTTCATCGACTCATCAATATAAATGACTGAATAATTTACATTAAAAAATAAACAGATATGTTGCTTATATATCAGGCATGCGCACGATACAAGTGCATGGTGAAGTAAAATGCCAGTTAGAATAATAATGTGAATGTTTTTTATTGACTCAAACCGGTGAGAGGAAAAAAACTACAATCACTAGCTTTACTTCCAAATACGGATTACGGTCAATTCTTGATAAGTCCTCTCGGTTGTTTTGAGTTTAAAACCATGAATCGTGATATAACACCTGTGCATGTATGATTAAGCCATGAACTAATCTAAGCACAAAGTATAGACATATTTATAGAATCAATCAATAGGGCTAAAACCACTTGGTTAAATAACATGTTTCTAAGAAAATTGCTTAAAGAAAATTGAAATCAAAGATAACCCCTAATGCATGTAGATATGCATGCATGGCGAATGTTTACATTGAGAGTGGAGGCACATGCAATGCAATCAAAACAATTTGAAACCAAGTACAGATCATAGGATAACTCATGAAGTCATGTTATGATGTAAGAGAAAGAAAAAAAGAAAAGAAGACAAGTGTGGGACCAAAAGGGCCTTATCTTGATTGTTAAGTGCGTGTGCCTTCTCAAGTCATGAGCCAAAGGAATTGAAGGGGAAAAAATCTTACTTAGTGGAGTGGCCATAGAGGAAGTGGAGTCCACGTAACTCACTCTCATACCTGTCTGCTTATTTCACTCTAATCTCTTCAGAATTTTGGGTCCTCCATTACAAAGACACCTTCAAAAAAGAAGGACCAATTCTTCAACTCTTAATTCTTACACAACTGAAAATGAGAATATTTCCTATTTATATTTATTATTGAAGAATAGATATGACAATGTTATAAAATTGGCTCCATATATATGGCAAATGACAAATGTTATAAAATTTCCCGTGTAGGTTCTTAGATGGTCAAGTAAACTCCAATAATTATAATTTTTTTTAACTAAAAAGTCCTAACATTATTATGTTTAGGGAATGCACAGACGAATGATAATCAGTCTATTTTTTTAAAATAAAATAAAATAAAATTTTGTTGTGAAAATTAATTGATAATTAGACAGTTGTCTAGGTTGTTTCCCAGCAACCAATTAATTTTTAACAATTTTGAGAACATTGGATATGATGACCAAAACCCAACCAACAAAAAGAATAACATTTGCTTTACTTAATATTTTTGCTTCAATCATCTACTAATCATATTCTTCCAAATGTTTTAACCTAAATGACTCTCGTTCTTTACAGCTTAATTTAAGTGATCATATCCAACTACTAATTAATCGATGGCTCAGATCAATATGACAAATATGGAGTAGCTTTCGGATTGTGGTGTGTATAGAATTTCATAATAGCAATTGGACAATGGACGATTTGAGAATCTGAAAGCAACAGGCAGAAAAATTAGAACCTCGAATCTTTCACATCATGATATTTAAAGCATTACAAGCACAGCCACATAATCCTTACGCAAACAAACAAAAACAAAACCAACTGAAGAAAACCATAGCAACAATAATAACCAAGTCTTGGTACTCAATGTTGACTATTTTAAATTACCTCGCCCATGTGACTTTCGTAATGACATATTAGATGCAATTATTGAGAATCAATCCGTTATAGCCATGTAAGTTCATTTTCGAAGAAAAAAGAGAGAGCGAACTATATAAATTTCAATAACTAAAGCATTCATACTAAACCATGTATGTTTCAAGTTTAATTGTTTAGACTGGTTTGACCAAAAAAAAAAATTGTTTAGACTTTAGACTCCGACGTTAAAGACCAGCTTGAAATTTAGGGGTGAAATTGGGGAACCTGTAAAAAACATAGTCTTGATTTAAAACATAAATCTTGAGTTGGCATTTATGTGTAACTAAGAAAAAATTACTATATTTTTTAAATAGAAAATCTTTTCCATTTTTAGTTATATATTTACGCAAAATGCGAAAACAAAGAAAATGTTTTAAAATGCTGAAGATTTAAGTTATTTTAGAAAAATATATAATAAAATTAAACGTCAACGCAAACAAACAATTGAGGTAACTTTAAACATGGAGCTGTAGCTAATTTAGGATCCAAGGTAATTGATGGGAACTTATTAGTACAATAACCACGATGGATTAGGGATGTTGTGATCTTGTTCCGGTATAGGCCGGTTTAGTATATTTCTCTGGTTCAGAGGAGCAGCACACCGTTAACCATCCAAAAGACACAAGAACTGTGATGGATTTGACTAGCCCGGCCTGGCCATTATGGGTCGTTTAAAAAGCAGTATTGAATTTTTTACGGCCTTAAAAATATAATCAGACTGGGACTTGAATAGGGTTGGATAGGTCCACGAGTTTTCCATATATACCCGAAACCCATTTTTTTATAGCTTTTGTGAATGTTTTTGCCTGAACTTAAAGAGTAAAGACTATGTAACATCAATCCAAGTATAATTCTTCCAGATTCATGTACGTCATTTTCAGAGTTTTCCACAGAACAAAACAATTTGAAGAATCTTGGGAACTCTTTGCCAATTAGAGATATATACAGAGAAAGAAGAATATATACATACTCTTATATTCTATGCTTCTATGGGCCAGCACACCAGGTACTTACAACACACACAGAGTCAGAACACTCTATACCCTACTTTAATTTATGCATCTAGAAGATGTATGCCACAGAAATTTACACTTGAAGATTTATATAAGGTAATGAAATTCCAATAAACCATATGATAAGAAATATATTTATCTTAGAAACGAGTGTAATTAACGGCTCATAAAAACAGAGCACCAAGAGGCAAATCACAACAAAGCCAAGCCAAATCATATTGGCCTTTCTCATCTTAAATAAGTAATTTAGTTGGTGTTTAAAACGAATTCAATAATCCTAAAAATAATACCTAAGTATCTAACTTTCAATCTCAAGTGCTGTAGCTAGATACAAAAAGCCACTTATCACACACCCATAACAATTCGACCCCTTTTGCTATATGCTTTAAAAAATATTTCTCCTTTTTTCTTCTTCTTTCTTTTGCATTTTATAAGCTTCTACAGTGATATCTAGATTTTAACCTTTAATAAAGTCATAACCTCACCAAAAGAGTAGAATCAAATGTCTAGAGCCTTCTTTCACACAGACACATGAATATATTTGTACTCATGTTTCTTCCATATTGTTACAACTTTGGTATAAAATAAAACTAAAATTTTGTTAACAAGATCATAATTCAGTTTATCTTATTTTCTCTTCTGGTTTGAGTTGAGGATGCTGCTGATATATTACTGACACGAGAGATAGTGCAATCGAAACTATTGGGACCTGCCAAAAGAAAATATAAGAAAGTGTTCTTATTGCAACACATAAAAAGACAAAAGAAAGGCAGAATTAATGGGAGTGTTACATCAATTCCCTATTAACGATCATTTCCTTTTATTTGATTTCTTAAAATATATGCTCTAATGGCTTGATGGCATCATAAAACAATAGACCCCACATTATCAACAGCATAATCTATCACCATATGGATGGTAAAGATTTAGAAAAAAGAATTTTAATAATGTGAGTGTTATATCGCGTAGACACAACACAGTGTTCAAGTTGGCTTATATAAATATTGGGCAGAGGAAGCCATAGGTTTCCCATAAAACAAGCTCAGAAGTAACTTTTTTCTATTGCAGAGAGAAAGAAAAAGAGAGATATGAAACTTGTGCAAGAAGAATACCGAAAGGACCGTGGACAGAACAAGAGGACATCCTCTTGGTCAACTTTGTCCACTTGTTCGGAGATCGAAGATGGGATTTTGTAGCAAAAGTTTCAGGTTTGAAGGTGGAGGGAGAAACATAAGAATAGGTATAGGCTAGGGTTGTTTTTGGAAAAATGGGCGGTTCTTTGGAAAGGACCTTCCATTAAAGAAAATGACCTGGTTTTGGTTGTAGGTTTAAACAGAACAGGAAAGAGTTGCAGATTAAGGTGGGTTAATTACCTTCATCCTGGTCTCAAACGTGGTAAGATGACTCCACAAGAAGAGCGTCTTGTCCTTGAGCTTCACGCCAAATGGGGAAATAGGTCAGTAGAGAAACAGAGAAACCCTAAAAATGTTTTCAAATCCTCTTTCGTTTTTTCTCTTTTGTATCAACTCTGGAGATTTTTCATCTGCAGGTGGTCAAAAATCGCTCGGAAATTGCCGGGTCGAACAGATAATGAAATAAAGAATTATTGGAGGACTCATATGAGGAAGAAAGCTCAAGAGAAGAAGCAACCTATGTCTCCAACTTCCTCATCTTCAAACTGTTGCTCATCATCTATGACCACTGCAACTACTACTCAAGACACTGGAGGATCCAATGTGAAAATGAATCAAGAATGCGAAGACGGATACTACTCGATGGATGACATATGGAGAGAGATTGATCAGTCTGGAGCAAACGTTATTAAACCAGTAAAAGACATCTACTACTCAGAGCAAAGCTGTTACTTGAACTTCCCTCCTCTGGCTTCTCTAGGATGGGAAAGCTCATTGGAGTCTATATGGAACATTGATGCAGATGAAAGTAAGATGTCTTCTTTTGCTATTGATCAGTTTCCTCTAAGTTTTGAACATGGTAGATCATCGTGGTCGTCGTCTTTAGTCTAGGATTTGATTCATTTGGAATGTTTATATGTGCAGCATATTATATGTTATCAAACGACTGTAGTAGTTTCCCATGACTTACACCACCACCCAATGTACTAATGTCATGTGTAGTCATCTTCCTATGTCTTTGTTTCCTTCAAATATGTGTTAGTTTGTAGAATAAGTGAAAAGACCCAATGTGTAATACAAGTCATCAGAACTTTATTGTTGAAGTTTCTATGAAAGTTTGTAAGAAATCAATAGTTAGGAGAAGCCAGAAAAAAGGTCGTGGATGAGAAAGAGTCAGTGAGTATCAATAATAAAAAATCTGGAGTGAAGGAAGAAAAATGGAATAAGCAAGTAGCAACATGAGTGAATAAAGCATATTCATCTTCTAAATAATCAAGAAAATAGGTTTGACTTGTAAAGCTTAAGCCAACTTTGTGAAAAAAGAATGTATTCTTCTACTTCTTTATCATATTATTGATCAAATCGAGTATGTTTTTTTCTTGTTTAAGAAATTGCTCCATGATAAAAAGGCTCAGTTCCCACTCTTTAGTCTTTATGGTAAGATATCTTTTTCTATTTCTTTATTATACGAAGCCACCACTGCTGCAGCTTCAACTTTTCCTTTAAAAATTGTTAAAATTTTCAATGAAAAAAATTAAAATCAAAAAGAAGAAAATGATGGCTGCTTAAAACTTAAAAGTAAGCAAGCAGCTATTTTATTATTATTAATAAAAAATGGAGAAGAGAGCCTAATTGATGATAGAGTCAGGTCACATAAACAAATGAGTAAATTGCAATAAGCAATATGAATGAGTGGCTGATTATCACACAAACAAGTATTGTGAATCTTTTGATAGGTGAATTAATATTTGGTGATATGGATATATATATATATATTTAATAATCTGATTTTACCTGCCCAACGTGTCCCACTAATAACAAGAACAAATGAAAGTATAAAATAAGATACCCAGACTGATAATCTCAACTATTTAAAAGTCATAATCATACAAAAATCTTCCATAAATATTATTAAGCAAATACCTAATAAGAGACTATCTTCTTTTTCACCCAAAGTCATTGGAGGAGCACGTAAAAAGGGTAGTGGAATATGAATGGAGGCATATTTTTAAATCATCAGGAGATTTACCAGAAATATCATTCATAATCATATTTTGGATTCTCTGATTTAATTTGAAGTCAACGAATGGATTATTGATATTTGATTTGGAATGGTTTGATCTCAAAGAAATCTGAATCAGAGAAATGTGAAAACGATTATTTAGAAAAATGGTTCTTGTAAATTGTAATAAGCAGTAGCATTTGTACAAGTGATGGTAAATGAGTGAATTATATCCTCTTGCGTGTTCTTTTTGCATCCTCAAGAAGAAAAAAACAGAATTTCAATCAAAAATTGCAAAAGTTGAGCACAAAGACAAACAGAGAATCTTTCTAAAGAAGAGCTTGGATGTCGATCTCTACGTAAGAGCATGGATCAGTGATGTCAAAGTTGTTCAAAACCTGAAGCAAAATAAAAGGCCAGATCGGTTAAATTACAAACCAAACTGTTTGGTAGGGTTTTGGTTCAAAACAAGATGAAAAAGAAGGTGGTGTGTACCTGTGGGTGCACGATTCCAAAGTTACCAACATGTTTCCCTTTGAAAATGAGGCTGGCTTGTCTCCCCGGTAGAAACTCAGGTTCCTTTCAAGATTAGAGCAAATAGCGGTTACAGCGTTTGCGTTTGGTAATCACAGAGTATGTAAAACTTGTTAAGCTCAGGATCCAAAAACAAAAAGAGCTTACTTGAGAGCGGTTTATATAGTATCCGTAGTATCATCGGTTGGCACAAATGGGATCGCCATTACTTCCATGATTCTATCAACGAGTCCATGTATAAGCTTGAATTACGCAAAGAAGTTTCTAAGATTAGATTTTAAGTGTCATCCATGGCCAAGAAGATGAGTTGAGAAAAGAAAAGGGAATGAAATCATATACCTCAAATCCAGAAGTAGCACCACAGTGTAGTGCAGCGAGATGGCGGCGATTAGATGCACCGACATCTTTTGTTTCATCCAATAAGGCCACATCACCTATTTCATAAATCTTGAAAACAAAAAAAAACAAAAAAAAGAGGATCAAGAGACCTCAAATCTAGTTGTGGTAATTGGAGAAAGGAAGGTAATCAAATCGCTCACCTTTATAGGTTTAGGATGGTCTTTGTTAGAACCAACAGTTTTCAATATTCCAGGCATCAAACTCGTTCTGACTACCTAATAAACGAAAAAATCTTTCAGCAATGGCGAAGCAGTAACCGAGATGTGAGAAATGGTGGCTGGGTATATGAAAAAGCACTTAAAGAAGAGTTTTGAGAGGTACCTCAAAATCAGCTGACCGCGGGTTCCCAATTATACCCGCTGCATTGTCATCTTTTCTATTTAGCATTGCGAAGTTTTCTTTGTGCGAGCATAGTATCCAAGTCAGAACCTCGGTGTACACATTCATCGCAATCTAAAAGTCCCAAAGATGAATAGATAAAACCTCTGTGAGATACAAATACAAACTTTATTTCATATGGAAAAACACACAAGGATGAGACATAAAAGAAGCAAGTGGAGGTGCTAGTAACCTCTGATCTGAGAAGATCACTAAGCTCATTCAAAGGCAGTGGTTTTATCGAAGCAAGCTTTTTGGTCGGGATTCTATTGTAACCATAGGCAATGGCGACATCCTGGTGAAAGATTAGCCAAGCTATTAATTAACGTATATAAACTCATTTTCTAATGTCATCAACATATAAAGGTCTTGGTTATGGAAAATTACCTCCATAACATCACAAGGGTGGAGGACGTCACTTCTGCTTGGAGGTACATGTACTTTTACAAGACATTGGCTATCGCTAGATTTTGAACGCTCAGCGTGCAATTGCATTCGGTTCAGCAGACTTGTAACCTGGAGGTTACAAATGCCATTTCACAGAACAAAAGGATTGAAACATCGTGAGAGCATCATATGGAGACTCAAGAAAGAAGGGAAAACACACGGCAGAGCAGAAGGAAAACTTCTAATATAAATGCCAAGATGTACTTTCACTGCAACCTCTAGAAGACTAGATCGATAATTTAACAATAAGAATGGTTCATTAATCACTAAGAAACAAAACAACTTTATCACAGTGCCTGCCTTCATTACCTCTTCCAACTCCAAAGAGACTCCAATTGAGGCTGTGATATAAGAGAGAGGAACTTCCATATCGTAACCAGCTAATTTAGGAAAGATGTCTGAGTCTCCGTTGTCATATGTAACTTCAACAGGCTCAATCTCAAATTTTCTCTCACAATATTCAGAAAATGCTGTAACCTGCAAAACAAAAACAGAATGGTTAATGATCATCGAAACATTAATTAGCTAAGAATCATAACTGCTTATCTGTTGACTGCATTACCATTGTATTCAAAACAATCTTGGCCTTTGTCAAATCGGTTGCTGTACATTCAATGAAGACATTCTTTGTCTGCAGGCTAATTGCTGAATGTGCACCATTAATAATTGGTGGCAATGACAGCACAGTTCTGCAAAAAGTGAACCTTCATTATTTTCAGTTGATACACATAGTTTACTGTAAAGAACCACCAAATACCGTTTACTGTCGTATAAAACAGGGAAGATGGGTGAGCTCTCGATTATGTGTAGATATTTTTTCAACTTCAAATCTGACTGCAAAGCAGTTATTAAAAAAAACAGCCATCAGAATACATTTTTAAAGAGGAAACTTTTCTTGTTTAAGAAAACTAGATATTATCCTCCATGATTTACCTTGTAAAACTCAATCAGTTCGTCAGCCCTGAAGCTCTTAGTCTACGCCAAGAGATTAAAATCAGCCAGGGTAAAAAAAATGAAACCACCTTACTAAGATGTCATTTGCAAGAAATTGTGATATGAGAAATAAATCATACATCTATTATCAGTGAGACAATGCAAATGCTCTAAACAACAAGAAATAAAATCACATATCTAAATCAGTAGCAGAGAAAGTATCTGATCAAGAATCCTAAATAACAGAATCATGAGACTTTAACCGAGAAAGCACACTCAAACACCAGGCACAAGGAACTATGTTGAATCAAAGATATACAACTTGATGAACCCATGAGTAAGGCAACTTACTTGCTTCAAAGGTACAAAATTTATATCCATCGGGGACAAAGCCTGAAATAAGAAGCAAATACCAAAATATCAATGGCCTACTGTAAAGCCCATAGAGAAAGACACAGATTGTAAATAAGTTTGACTATCATTTCAGCTAAAGGAATGGCACCAAACGTGATCAGTAGAGGAAGAGTAGAACTGTAGAAGATATAAGAATAAAAGTAGAAACGAGTATAACACTCACCTCATATGTAAATGGCCCCTGTAATGTATCTAAGTCATGAGTTCCAATAGCAACCAGGGATCTTCGCCTAAAATATGCAGTGAATAAAAATGAATATCAGACCATTTACAGAACATAGAAGCCAAATATTCGAATTATTGATGCCAATGCAAACCACAGAGTGATATTTGCAGCTAACAATAGATGGTATGCAAAACTGGAAATGTCAATTTACCGGCAAATATTCTGATGTAACTTATCCTGAAGATCGATAAAGCTGTTATACCGAGCCTCATTGAAGGTTACACCTCTTAAAACAGCACAAACAACATATGGGCGAATCTGAGATGTCTGCAAAAGGCAAAAACTTCAATTCATGAAGGAAAGAACAAAAAAACTAAATAAAGGTTGTTTTAGCGGCCGAGGTATATATACAATACACACCTGATCTGATCTAACATTCATTTTAATCATCTTGTCTTTGCTAATGTCAGCAAGCCTATACTTAGGTATCTCCTGTTTCTTGTTGAAAATGCGAAGAGCTTGAGCAAGCCCTTCAAGGCAGAGCAAATCATATCTGCATTGATTAAAAGATGTAAAGGCTCAAGTTTTAATTCTAACAAGTGTCATCATCAAATCAAATGCAAATGTTTTTTTTTTAAACCTGTTGGCAGGAATTTCAATCTTGTAGATGACTTCTTCATCATCACCAGCTTCTTCTTCCATGTGTTTTTCTTTCCTAAGTATTGCTTTCTCAGTTGTCTAGTGTCATTACACAAACTAATCAGGGAAAAAACTAACCACGACACCCAAAAAAAACATTCAACAAAATAAAGAGGAGGCACTGACCACATCATCAAGCTCAATACCAAAACGGAAACATAAATCCTCAAACACTTCTTGTGCTACACAGAGACTGAAATCAGAACATTGCGAAATCAAGAAACAAAAACTGAAACAAGGAAGAGTTCATTAGTGATTACTGTAGGATTCTCCAAGTGCAGCGAATAAGCGATCTCTGCCAACACTCACTGTAGGCATTGTCGCCAGAAGACAAAAAGATGAGGAACTAAACAATACCAAAAAAAAAAAAACCGGTTTTAAACTTTTAATATGAGATCATAACCCTAGCTGGTACGTAAAAATCGAAACTTTAATCGTATTTTCATCGAATTGTATAAATGTGTGCATATTGTCAACCCAAAAACATCGAGCCCAAATTTTGCAAATGGTTTGGGCTCAAGTGGGCTCAGAATAATCTATCCCTAGTTGGATCTAGTATATTACTATTTATTGGGCTCAATGTTTTAAGCCTTTTATAATATTTAATTTAGCTGACAATTTAATTTGCTTAACCATCTATAAAACTGTAGGGTGGATCTGTCTGACCCTTAATTCAAGTTTCTATTGAGACTTCAAAGTCATTGCAGACTTGGCCGCATCCGGAAAATGGTTCAGGTCCTTTCGCGACTCAAACTGCCCGGTGCGCTTTCCGGCTCGCCAACGACTCAAACGGGCGGGGGCTCTCTATTTGCTTGCAATGCCGGCTGTTCGCGTTTAGTTAAAAGTAGAAGTAGAGGGCGCCCTTTTCCCCACCTTAAAAAAGAGTATAAAAGTCTAAACTACATAAAAAGTAAGAAAGAAAAAACTGAGTTACGGGAACCTCGATAATTAGCTATGGTAGGCTCTCTGGTGAAGTTTAGAAGCTGTGTAGGCCACTTGTTTTGGTAAATTAGAAAACATTTTTGTAATTTGACCTTTTATTATATATTCACATGACAAAAAAAAAAAAAAAATCTACAAAACTGTACGAGTAACTCAGGGCCACACAAATAAAAATAAGTGACGTCACTCGAATCTTAAATCCGCCGTCAAAATGCAATTCAGACGAAGCAGCCACAATTCGAGCCGCCATCTATCTACAATCCTCCACCGTCGATTGGACGGAATTCAAATTCTTAATCGGAGATGTCGACGTTGGTGAAGTCTTATCTCTTTGCTTACAATTTTCTCCAAGCTTCTGCATGGTATCTATCTCTTTCTTTGTCTCCTTCCTCTGTTCTCGTTTTCACCCCTTTGCCATTTTCGTTGTTTATTCATGAAATTTTTGTTGTTTCTGTAGGACGATATCTCTTGTGAGTATCCTTAGTGGATTTTTATCGAACAAGACGATCAATGGCGCTTATGCTTCTTCTGGATACTTGATAAGTGAGAAGATATTTCGTTGAGCTGGACTTATCTGTCATAAGTTGGCCAAAGTTGGATTGATGATTTCTGAAAAGATGATCTTTTTTGTTGGTTCAGGTGTGATTCAAACTATTTCTATCCTTGAAGTTCTTCATGGAGCCATTGGTAATATTTGGAATGTTTGTGATTTGTTTTTGTTTTTCCTTTTGAATGAGTTATGAATTGAAATATGGACTGATTGATTGATCCTCTTTGAATTTAAGGAATTGTGCCTAGTGGATTCTTGTCTCCACTGATGCAATGGAGTGGAAGAACCCATTTCATATTGGCAATTGTTGGACAGCTCAATGAGGTTTGTGTGGTTTTAACTCTTATGAGAGAATCAGTTTCACCAAATCTAATTCTAATGTCAAGTTTTATCATTTAGTTCCAGGATTTGCCATGGCTCTCAATAACACTTGTAGCTTGGTGCCTTGGCGAGGTAAGTTTGATCTTCACATGTCTATCAGTCTTTACATGAATAAGACACATGTCTAGGTGGAACAATGATGTTATATATGCAACTAGTTGTATTACCTCCTAAAGAGAAAAATTATACCGCCAATTTTACTCTCTATGTTAGTTGAATGATGGATTTGGATGTAGATGTTCATATATCCTTACTATGCTTTAACTTGCCTCGGTTGATGTCCCTATTGCTAACCTATCTCAGGTACTACATCATACTTTATGTTATATTGTTTTGAACCGAAACATTCCTCCCTATCACAGAATTGTTTTCATGTTAACCATACAGGTACACAGGATTCATCATGATCTATCCAACGGGACTAGTGGGTGAATGTGAGTGCTTTAAAGTTTATTATGTATTGCTCTGAAGCCAAAGTTCTTCTTGTTAACTTTGACCATGTTTCTGCAGTGTTGATCATGTACAAAGCTCTTCCACATGTTAAAGAAAAGAATCTTTACCCAAATCTCTTCTCCGTTTTCCTTCAGTTACTACGATTTCCTTTGGGTATGTTCATCGCTTCCTTCTTAATCTTCTTGATCTCGAATAATCAGAGATTTCTTCTTTGGATACTGTCATCATCATTAGCTTTTCCAATAACCATTTTTGACTTGTACATGTCATTTTATTCAGGTCATCCTCTTGGTGTACCCCGTTCCTTTGGTTGAAGCTTTATCTTCAGCTGTTCAAACAAAGAAAGTCTAAGCTTGGAAAATCGGAGAAGCATCACGGCAAGAGAAAGAGAATATGAAGTTCATTCAAACGACTCATCTTTGATTCTTCTGCACACTAATTTTATCCCCAAAATATCTTTAGAAATATCTTCTGTACACTCATCCGATTTATCGGTTTTAAGTATCACCGCAGAAGTTTTAGCAAGGTCGTACCTAGAGAAGAAGAATAAAGGTGAACAACCAATACAAATCCCGATTCTGGTATAATCAACCATATTAACTGAAAATGGCATGAAGCTTCTTAGTTTCAAAGCCTATTCTCGTATCAACAACCATATTAACTTCGAAAAATGGCGCCAAGCTTCTTAGTTTCAAGCCCAACGCTTAATTGGACTACTTCTAATGGGTTAATTATTGGGGCATACTTCATAAAATCCACCAAATGTTAAGTGAATTTGATGGAATCTCTGAACGAGAAGAATTAATAGAGTTCTACACAAACTTTTCTTCATGTGCCACGAAGTTTAGAGGCCTGTACATCTTTGAAATAGAATCAGGATTAAAACACAACTCGTTTTGTTTTACATGGGTTAAAGCGGTTAATAACTATACATAAACACCGTAATTTAAATTTGTTGATAAGGATTTAGCTTATTGATTTTGAATCAGGCTGGTTTTATTTTAACCAAAATTTGTAATTCAATCATTATTATTCAAGTTTTTTTGTGTAAGCATTCTTTATATTGCAGTAGCTTAAAAACAATAACCGGTCCAATCAAAAACTATATCGTAGCATCAGGTTTCGAACTCTTACTTCAATCAGGATAATCAGATGCCTGTAAGAATTAAAACTATTCATTTTGTATTGTTGTGTATGGAAGCTTATCACAAACACACAAATTTCAGAGTACTTTAACAAGATTACGTTTTCAGTCTGACTCACTGCAAAAGTATAAAAGCATATAGAGTTTCGTCTTCAGTCAAAACCTAATTAATTATTTTGGTCTTTGGACGACGACCCATTTTTTTTTTTCTATTTCAAATTTAATAATGGAACAAAATGTTTTCCTCTTTGGTTTGTGTTATTATTCACTTATCTAAAATTTGTATAGATATTTTTCGGTATTTTATTAAGAATATTTGTTTTTTGATTTTAGTTCAGGTTTCTCAAGTCTTTTTTATTTATGGAATACTTCTAGTATATATACTGACAATGGTTTGATTCTTCCTTATTTACCATTTTGGGGTTTCTTTCTAGGTAATGTATCAGAATTTTTAGTTAACTCATAAGGGTACTGAGCTAACAAATATATATAATATTAGAATGTTCTTTCTATAAGAAAATATGAATTATTACAAGAGTCCTTTGACCAACAAAAAAAAAAGAACAGACAATAGTCCAAGTTTATGTGTATTGATGCTTATAAATATTAGCTTTAAGTAACGTCGTAATAGAAACACAAAAAAGGATTGATGTATAAGTGTGGTTTAAGTAACGTCATAATGCAAATTCTGAGACGTGACCCGTGAACCGTTTAAGTGAAATTTGTAATATTTGAACTAGTGCAGCACTGAAATTCATAGAAATAATTATTGAAATTCATACCCGGAAGCTCGATAACTTTTTTTGTATAATAAGTGGTTTTGAGTATTATGTGCGTAAAGAATATTTCATAGTAATGAAATAGAGTGTACGATCTAAATTAAATACTTGTACTAGATTGGACCTGTCTGAATTTTACGCCTCTTTGTAATTTTGTCCACGAGAATCCGCTTTCAACCTGCAATTATGGGTAGTGAAATGAAACCATGACAATATGTGAAAAACAAATATGTATTTAGGAATGTAGAAGATAAATGAAATTCAGTTTATTATTATCGGGAGCTAATTTTGAGTTCCATTTCGTCTCATCTATGATTTATAATTTCTAAGCCCTAAGATGATTAATTTTGAAACATATAATCTTAGTCGTCTCA
>CM051365.1:20263146-20324916 GCA_028015245.1 Cardamine occulta
AAGAGGCTAGAAGAAAGAATGTTGGTGGCAAGGTTTTGGGTTCTTCTACTGAATCAATGTTTCAAGAAGAGAATCTTATCGTCGGTGATATTTACGCTTGTCCTTTAGGTGAGAAGACTCAAGCTTCCATTGAGCTCAAAGTTAAGGGTAGTAGAGTTTTTACGTTTTCTTCTGTTTGTTTTCTTAGATAATATGCCATTTTTGTTCGTTTTGGCTTTTTGGGCAAAATAAGTTGTTGAAGATTTACAAAGCAGAAGTAATTTTTCAATTTCTGTTTCCTTCACTAAAAAAAACTTGCTTTTCTTCTGGAGCCAATCATATCTATCAAGACGTTTCAGTTTACTGTTGATTTCCGTATGTCTTTCGGTTCCCTGATGAGACATAATTATGTGATTATGTGGATGGCACAGATGGGCTCTATTGCAATTGAGTAGAGTTATACTAGGCTAATTATAAAATTAAGTAATCTATAAATTAGCCAAAATTAGGCATTCTATAAATTAGCTAGTAAACAAAAATTCAGTGTAATTGGTTGCTTTGTATTTTACAAATTTAGAACTGTTAATTGCCTAACATTGGCTAGTGGATACATATTTGTACAGAGCTTAAAAACGTTGCCAAGTCTATATAAACTCTAAATGGGTTCGCACATTCTTCTACCCACATGATGCAACACTTAATTATTGCACAGTAACTTTCCACCATCTTGTTTCGATGGTTCAAGAGTCGTAGTCAACGCTTCAGACCAGATACTGTCAAGTTAATAGCCCTTGATAGACATTATATGATGTAGAGCATAAGCATACATATATATAAAATTCACTCCTAAATATTTTAATAATACAAACAAATTATAATCTCGTTTTATTGTCAAGATCTTTCACATTTTTCATACATAAGAGTATTTCAAGCTCATTATTTTATGCATCAACCACAATCGTATTAAATTTATATATGAAAGTAGATATTGTATTATGTCTATGAAGATGATCTTTCACTTATCAGAATATGTTCATGACACGAAGGGGACCTCTTGAGCTCTTCAATACGATAACAAGGGCATCTATCTTTGTGTCCATAAGTGCCTGAAGGAACACAATTATTACACTTCCCGCAACATATACAGTAATACTTGAGACACCGATCTGTTCTTTCCTGCCTTTGAACATCTCACATTGTTGTAGTTTTCCGGCCGCATGAAGCATAATTTATTTATCATACCAATATACGTTTATAAATTCAGAAAGTTAAAATTCAAATAGTAAAATTGTATTAAATACTAAACTGATTTGTGTATGCACTTACATGAATCGGCGGCGGAAAGGAAGAACACAGAAGATGTGAGGAGAAGAAAAATAATGAAAATTTGTACAACCGCGAACTTCATCTTAAATTTTGATTAGATAGAACTTTAGGAAATTTGTTTGGATAAATTTTGTTACTTAGGAAGATGAAGTAACAAACTCACACAATGCAAAAAGAAGTGATGGTTTGGGAGGAGGAAATGAGGTTACAAAAAGAGTTATTTATATGAAAAATCTTGAGTGGGTGAAACGTTTGTTATCTTTTTTGTTATTTCAACTATTATTAAGATATAAATCAAATAATAAATATATATAAAATAAATAATCAAATAATTATTTTACTTGTGCTAGTATTTGAAATATTTTCATATGTTTAAAAGAAATTTTTTAACAAATAAAAATGTTTAAATAAAATTAAAGTATGTAATTATTGTAATTTGCATTATTTTATATGCTATCTCAAGGATTACATAAATTAGATATATAATTATAACATCTTTTAAATAGAGTTCAATATTGATTATCACACAAAATTTATGCTACGAGTACTCGTAGCATTATTTGTTGGCTAAATTGATGAACAATATATATTATAGCAGGGGGCTAATGCCTCATGGTACATTTTGTATACATTTGATTAAATAAATATAAAAATGTTCTGGAAATCTTGTTCCAAACTTCTATACTGTACTATTACTAATATGTGTTTCAGAAATAAAGTAAATTTGCTTCCAAATCATCTATTAGTTCTGCTGTTTGCGTGTGTCGTTGTATTTGTATTGTTACATATAATTGTTCAATTGTTATTGGGTTGGGATAATGTGCATATGTATAAAAAGATTGACAAGAAAAAAAAAGATAATGTAAATATATACAGATGAAATGATAATTATTTTTCTTAATCAGAAATATACAAAGGCACAATGTCGTTCACGTTTATAGACCATCGCGTTAAAAGCTATAATAAGAGTGAGACACGTAATCGGAACCTAAAGGTATGAGAAACTTTGCTAGCTTACATCCGAGTTTTTTTCCTTTTCTAAGATTTAAATAAATATTTAAATTTCAATTTCTGAAATAAAACTATGGAAAAGGGAAGAATAACAGTCCAGCAAAGTATTGGTTGGTTTAACGCTGCGCATCTATGCAATTATCTTAAAGCTAAGGATGTCAATTAAACCAAATTTCAGACCGATATAACGTGGATCGCAGCATATTTGATAAGAGTTAAGACAAATGCGATGGACCCCTAAATCCACTTAAAACACTATGCACGAAATGTGCTTCTGTCACGACACTTTGAAATTGAATTTTTGGGGCATACATTGTTAAATAGATATATCGTGCTGAGACGAATTTTGTCACAAATGTATTGGATTCAACTTGAAACGTTTTTTCCTCCCCTTGGCATTAGCTTCACCTTAGTCGTTTAGTAATGGTTTTTATCTACATGCTTTTACATATTGGGAAAAGAGTATTTTAATTTTAACACAATTCACTGCAAATCTTTATTAATGAATATTTGTTGTGACAGAGGGCTTATAAGTGGAGTATTATCCATACTTCACCAACTCTTCCCATGCTTTGTAACTTTTTGAGGATGGATAACTATATATCCCACGTGTCTATTTCTGATTAGTCCACTAGATATAAATTTACGAGTTTATCATATGCAAAAGGCCCACAACGGAGTTATCAAACAATGGGCCCATAAAAGACACATACCATCTGGGGCCCAGGGACTGAAGATTTCTTTCCTTTGGGGTTCTAGTGCTGCTAACTTACGCTTGATGTATTATCGTGCACGTTAGAAGAAGAAGCGGAAAGAAGCAGGAGGAGAACTTAAATCAGGACAGGCGTACTTTAGTCAGTCCGCCATTTTCATCGCCTTTTGTTCTTTCCTTTCTGCTTCATTTTACTTATTAACCCTTTGGCCTCTTTTCCAAAACATTTTGATCTGGTACACATTCTTCGCTGATCTTCTTCAATTTTTAAGTTATTTCGTTTTGATCTCTGAGTTAAATCTTCCGGGATAGATTCGATGGTTGCTCCACCTGCTCGGGCTAGAGCCGATTAAGATAATCCTATTTGGCTTCTTCTCAATCGGTGATAGCGGTAAGGCTCTTCAGGATCTAAGCGATACAATCGATAAAATTTGAATTCTTCCAAATCTTATCATTTTCTTAATCACTTACTCTGTCAATACTGATCTAGTCATTGTCGACGTTGCTGGAATCTGGTTTAATGCTAAAGATCGCGTTCATGTGTGCCTGCTGGTGGGCAATTTGATTCCGTGATCTCGATCTCTGCTCAGCTTCTTGATTTTGAATTATCACTTTTAGATCGTTGTGAATAAGGGAATCACATAATTGTTGTTGCAGGTGGGGAAAAAGTTTTTTTCTTTAAGGTTTTCTGATGGCTCTTTTCACCACTAGCTTCATCACCAGATTACTGGGTTTGTATTTATTTTAACCATGTAAAGAGTATTAGAGACACAGGGATGGCGTTTTCTTTGAGATGTTTCTCTGAGTTTGGTCTGTTTGAATTTTGTCGTGTATTGATTTCAAGAGTTAAGAATTATTGGGTTTATTGGCAAACGCATCAAGCTCCAGATTTGGGGACACTGCTGGTCAAGAACGGTTTCAACTATCACCACTTCGGTGAGTGAGACCAATTTTTCATATGAACTGCTTGCTCTAACACTGTACTTAATTGCACATTAAGTCTCACTGGAAATTGAATTAGGTGGTGTTAAGAGTCACAATGTGATGATTCATCTCTTGTGGCTAATGCTTTTGCACAGTTGATGCCTTGGGGATATTCACAGTTTATATTGACAAGCCTCCTTTACTTTCTAACACTAGTTTGAAGTACCCCAGGATCAGTTCTTCTTTTTGTTTTTTTTTGACATTGTTGCAGCTTATTACCGTGGAGCATATCGGGCATTTTACTGGTGTATGATGTCACAGACGAGTCATCATTCAACAGTACTTTTTTCTTCTGTCTACAAATAACATCTTTGGTCTTACATTTCATGTTTGTTCTGGACATGTTCTTTTGACCTTATTGCAGATATTAGAAACTGGATTCAGAATATCGAATGGTAGCACGCCGGATAATGCTAACAAAATCTCAGAAAACAAGCTGACATGGATTTATATAAGAGGGTACAATAGGACGCTAGTTCTTCACAATTCAACATTACTTCCGACTGCCTGATTTAATACAAATCAAAACTAATAATGTTTTTGGTCCTTCTACACAATTTTCAGGCTGTTCGGAAAGTCCCCGGGTCAAGCACTTTGCTGATGAATATGGAATCAAGTTCTTTAAAACAGTGAGCCAAACATCGTCTCAAATTTTAACTCATGAGAACAACTCTAACTAAGTCGCTTGTTTATTTGTTTGCTCCACATTGCTAATAAGTCACTTCTACATCTCAGAGTGCCAAATAAATCTAAATGTGGAAGAAGTTTTTCTTTCCTCGAGTAGCAAAGGACATAAAGTAGAGACTAGCTGATACCGACTCGAGAGCAGAGGTTATTACTTACTTGTTACATTTCCATGAGCTTGTCACCCCACATTTTTTGTTCACATTTCCTTGTCCAAAGAAATTTACAAGAAACCTTTTCTTAGTCACAATTTTAATGTTCATTTCACCCTGCAACGATCAAGATCAGCCAAACAGACCAGGCGGGTTGAGTGAGGACAGAGTCACGCAGAAGTCTGCATGCTGTTAGAGTTAAAAGGTCCCAAAAGCCCTTAGTTGAAGCGTGTGAAGTTAAAAAAAACAGATTTATCATGGGGTGGTGCTTAACTTTTTTTTCTTTGGATGATTTGTTCTTAATTGACCATTTTCTAGTTTGTTCATAGGTAATAGAATCTGGAAGAAATCGTCTTATTCTATCACTGAATTCCCTTAACTTTGGCTTACAAGTATCCAAAATCTCTTTCTTATCTTTTGCTTTCTCTCTACATCACCTCTGAAAGCTTTTCCTTATGGTACACATCTAAAGGTTTCTTTTACAAAATTAACAAAGAAGAAAAAGATCTTAAAATTAAGATCCAACAAAATGTTTAATCGTACTGTCTTCCACATAATATAATAACATTCAAAAGGAACGCTCTTCTTTGCCATAGATCCACTGAAGTTCCCGAAGTCGCCGCTTGGAATGATTCTAGAATGAAATCGAAAACATGACATTATACAAAAGTCCCAAGAAAATGCAAATCCATGAAGAAGAAGAAGAAGAAGAAGAAGAAGAGTCTGACCTTTCCAGATACGAAATGCTTTTCTGATTAATAGGAGAGCCAAAGACAGTCTGAATCACATCAAAAAGCACACTTTCTGGGGAATTCCTCAGTTCCTGAACTATCTGATAAATCGTCTTCCCGTTTTCAAAGTAAATATGGTTGTTTGGATGCTTTGTTATACACCCAGCGTGCCTCTCAAATGCGTACGCGTTAAGCACCTTGAATGATTAGAGTCGAAGCAAACTATTTAATCTGTGAGTGTTCTACAGCACAAAAAAAAAAAAACTTTTATGTTGGCTTACCTTTGTGAAATCGTGTTTGACATCCGCAGAGATAACCGATCCTTGATGACTCTCGAAGCTCCTGATGTAAGATAGTTTTGATACAATTACAGATTCCGAGACTAGAAGGAAAATGGAAGCTGAGCTGAGTTGAGATATTTAGGTTTTTACCTCACGTGAGAAAGACTTATACTTCGTTGGGAACGCCCATCGAAAGGCATGCCAAGTTGATATTAAGCTTCCGACGTTTGAAGGAAAGCTTGTGGGAAGCTTCCTACTTGACGTCTTGGCCTCTCTTTTGTTCTTTGGAAGAGTTTCCAAACTCGGTTTAGCCACTTGCTGTTCATTTACAACTCGTTTGCTACTCTGTGTACTCCCAGGTTTCTGGGCATAAACTACACTTCAGATGTTCCAATAGGATCCTGAACATAAGATTGATAGTTTCCAACCACATTGAATCTAGAGCCAACCCCGTGGTTCATCGTTAATTTCACCAAATGTGATCCCATGAGAGTTTTCGTTACATACGGATGACCTGCCAGTGCAAAATTTATAAAGCTACTCTCGTTTTTTGCTACAAGCTTGGATCGAAGATGACTCAATTTTCCTTGACTAGCTGACCGTCTTCAAAGCAACATGTGTACTCATTGTTTCCTTAACCCAGTAACCGGAAGTTTTCAATTCCATCACCACCAAAACAACTCCCAGCAACCTCCACGCCATTAGATACTAAGATAATTCAACAGATGTGTCTTCCATATAACTCTCAGCTGGTCTCTTACTTTGATGGTGACTACCAACTCTCTCGTTCTATCTCTGTCACCAAACAAAAGGGGTGTGGGCGGCATTTCGGCTCCTAGAAGCCTATCCATGAACTGGTTTGAGACTAGATACAAAAACCGATGAGCTTTCCCACAAAGGCAGACCTACATTTGATTTTCCTAATCCTACTGGATCTTGCACAGCTTGTTTCTTGTTTGGGAACATCTCTGAGCGAGAAGAATCCAGGAAGCAAGAGTGAGGACGCTTTGAATCATCTCTATTATTGAATGATCATACACTGAATCTGCCTCACTTGTAATACTCATTATTCTTTAAAAAACCCAGAAACCTTTGCTTTCATATGATTGAAAAACGATAAAATTTCGAACAAATCAGAAGTGAATACAATTCTAAACACAGTAAAAACAAATACTTTATCAAACATAAACCCTAATGCAAAGGTTCAGAGATGTACCATTATTTCGCTCCTTTTCTGCAGCTTTCAGATTGGACCAAAACGATTCAATTCAATCTCTAACGTCGTCCAAAGAGGCAAGTGCGAGGTGCAGAGTTCTGAATCTTCCCAAAGATACGAATTTCGCAAAAGTAAACCTCTAAAAACGATTCGTAGCAGTAAAGGATCTGTTTTGCAGAAACAGAAGCACATTTAAAAGATCTATCAATAAGAAATTGAAACCTAATCGCTCAGTAGTAAAGAGTGTTGAAATTTGGAAAGAGACAAATTCTGAATGTAAACAAGGTCCTGGAGGTCAGAATAGCTTAAAAATTTGGAGAAATCAAAAGATTAGTTACCTCAATTGATCGCTGGAAGCTCAGTCGTCGGTAAGGAAGAAGCGTTATTACGCCGACTGAAAAAAAGTAACGGAGCGATGAAGTGCGATAACGGTGTAGAGATGCACCCGGAATTTTTGCTTCAGCTAATCTTTTTTTTTTCTCAAAGGCATAAAGCAAAAATCGCATGATCTGATGTTACGGTTACCACGAGGCTTATCTTACGCGTGTTCCCTGATATCTAATCGAGACCGTTCATCCCAGAAAGAGTTAAGGAACGAATTTCTATTTCTTTAATTTATTTTTATACTCTATATTTTAAATTCTATAAATTCAACATAAATACAGAACCTTTTTTTTGACAACCAATAACATTAGTAACATTTTAAAACGATGGTGATATCTTCAATATTACTGATGATAACTAAAAAAATTTAAATTTGAGTCGATTATCATGTGAGATATGACCAACTGCATTTTCCTTAAGTTTTAGTGATAGATCCGAAAATTCTTGTTGCGATGTTAGTTTCCTATTAAAATAAGATGTAGCAAAATTTGGAATATAAAAAAATAATTTTTTTTTAATGAGTTTTGTAACAAAAAATATGATTAAATGAAATTAATGGGGAAAAATATTTTATGATCAATGAATACAAAACATTTATGTGTAAACAGGAAAGTGAAAGATTTATTTGACCCAAAAATATAGATATTAGAGATTTGAATAGACCAAGGACTTTAGGAGTCCAATGCAATCAATAATCGAGTTGAATCATTCCATACTAACCCAGAGGGGACAGTTACTTTGAAGACGTCTTTGAAACAGAGAAACAATGGAGTGGATGCATAAGATATTGGAACACGATATCACCCTTATAACTCACAAGCGACCGCCCCCAGCCTACACCTCGAATTCGAACGACTTTGTGGAGATGCATAATTATAGACAGACCTAAGTAGCATGTTTGGCTCTCTAGGATCTATCCTTCTTCTGTTTGATGAGCTCATATGGTTGACTGCAAATTGATTGTCATTTGGAAGGTCACGAGGGAGAAACCAAGGAGCTCTGCTCGGAGATTGGCCTCGCTTCAGGGAGCAACACGAGCAAAAGGTGGGATTGAGTGAGCATTTGGAAATGGTGTTGAATCTTTGTTTGAATTGAACATATAAAAGTTGATACTGGTGGGGATCACAAACAACCTCTCCAAAAGTTCCACTTTTCGATGCTTCAAAAAATTGATTAAACTATTTCAAATGTATAACTGATAAGCTTTTTGAGTCTGAGTCTGATTTTGTCCATATATAAACTTTTTAGGATCTGTATTATGTAGGCAAGAGAGCATAGACCCACTTGCACTAATTAAAAAAAACTTACATGAACGGAAAAAGCGAAGATTAGGCTCAACTAAACAAATAAGTGAATAATGAAATATCAAAGTTCACCTGCCGCTCCAATGGTCCCTCAACACTCGCATCAATCATTTTAGAATCTAAAGCCTATAATCTCTATAAAACAGAATAGTAAAATCATCTAGCAAAACACTTTCTTTATTGTTCATCGATCCCTACCAAAATAAGAGTCCATTTGTGATCAACTAAATAAGTCGACGCGTAAACACATGACTTGTCCTCTGGGTCATACTCTCATTATCTTACTTCTCTCTTTTTTTTCCGTAAGTAATGTTCAAAATTCAAACAATTACAAATCTATAGCTCGGGTTGTTTTATTAGCGGTATGTCAATATCAACACGATATTGAAAAATTAATCAAAATTAAACAGAATGTGATATTTTAACCCGAGCCAAAATATACTGAAAGATATAACAAATCCATGTACAATGCTAAATAAAATATATTTCCACCCAAAAAGGATAGAAAGAACTCTATAACACGCCCTATGAAAGTTTGTTATATCTGCAGATGTAAGCATAAATCTAAAACCTAACATACTAATAAAAATTCAAAAGAATGAAATAGAAAATATATCCAAAGAGAACACAAAGAAGAAAAAAATAACAAAAAAGAATCAATAAACTGTTCTTCCCAAGCTCCAACTTGAGATTCAAATTCTCCACCATCCCTAAACTTAGATCCAAACACGCCACTCTCTCCCACTGCTCGATTTCTTCAACGTCGTCAGCGTCGACTCCGGCAATAACGCGCGTGTAATCAACGCGCCACCGCCATCGCCATTCTCGTTCCTGTGTCTCCTCATGTGCCCTCCTAAAGCTTGTCCCATCGGAAACTCCACTCCACATATCGGACAAGGGTGCGACGTCGTTTTAACCTTCTTGGTAGTCATCAATCCTGACAAAGTCTCGTTGTTAGGCTTTGTTGCTAGCACGGTGACCTCCTAACGCTTGAAACGAATGAAACTCCTTCAAACACGTTTTACATGTGAAAACGCGTTTTGATCTCCACACGTCAACGTTTTCTTGTCCAACTCTTGCTAATAGCATCAAACAATTCGCCGCCGTGATATCCACCGTCGACTTAATCTCCGATATAGCAACCATTTTTATGATGATGATGATGTTGTAAAAAGAACCAATAAAAAATGAAATGATCTCTGGTGAAAAAAATCTTGTGGTATGTGTTTTTCGGTTTGGTGTGATTGATGTTGTGTTGTGTCTGTTTCGGAGCCTATTTATAGATATCGAGTTGTGTGGACTGAAGACGTGTGCCGAATGACGAATATACCCTTATGACTTGGTGGGTAAGGAAGTGGCGCGAAGAGTGTGGTATTATCGTAAATACGTGGGAAAAAGCGGGTAAAGAAGGAAGATGCAGGTTATGTGGTCACGATTTGCGACACCACGTAGCCTAAGAGACTAATAAAAACGAAATAGTCGTTTGGTTGGGGATAAGAAGAATCTTCCTCGTGCTTTCTCGAAACCTTTATTACTTATTTTAGATATTTTATTTGATACACATTAACTAAACTCTGAGTTGACGTCAACAAAAAAAAAAACAACAACTAAACTCTGAGTTTTATTCACCACACGCGGCGCGTGATTTCCTCAGCCGTCTTCTGGATTTATACGGTGTAATTTTAAATCAACGCCTTCTAGATATATTTAATTAATTTCTATTACAAGTATTTTTAAATACTTCTTAAGCTATTTAATTAATTAAATTTAAATATACTAATTCAATATTTTAATATTAGTCAGTAATATTTATATACACATCTATATCAAAATTTACTTATAATATAAAACTTTAATAAATACCGGTTTATTAGGTAAAGCTTGACTTAATTACACTAAACTCAATTGTAGTTGGGTTTTTGTTTCGATTTTATGAATTTTTAGCATGTTAAAACCAAATTGCTTATAAACATATTTGGTTTGGTTTTTGATTTGATTTTAAAAATGTTTTTTTGCCCTAGAAGTTTCTATTTTGAACTACTTGTCAAAATTCTAACTAGGTGAGATGTATTATCTAAAGTGGAATAGCTAGTAAACAAAAACAGATCCTGTATTTTGTAGGGAAAATAATTTGGTCTAGAATGTTCCTTCAAAACTGTCGTCAGCAATGAGCATTTACAATCCCAGCAAAGGCATGACAACACAAACACGTGAAACGTACGCGTTGAAAAGATCGCGTGGAGCAAATAACAAAAAATGATATGTACGGAAACCTGATGGAAACGTGGGAAGCAAGTAGAAAAGAGATAAGAAAACAAAAAAAAAAATGAAAAACGAGTGACGTGGCACTTTTAGTGCCTTTTCGCTACGCGGACCAGTCTTCGTTGCAAGTTACAACTCTAAATATACCATAAGATTCTTGTTTTCACTCCCTAATCCTAACTTCTCCATTTAATTATTCGTAATTTAGTGAACAAGTAGATAATTCAAGTCAATTTATATATAATTGGACAAGTCTATGATTGTTTGTTGGTTTATAGGATTACCAACCAATGTATAAAGGGATAAACATATGACCTACTTCTTTTGTTTGCTTTGTTTGACTCTCTCTATCTGTTTTTGTTTTGCTTTGTACGCCAAAGAAAATATTATTTATACATACTTCCACAGTATACGACCAATCAAAAGAAATTTTATCTTTTTTTTTTCTTGTTTGGTAGTTAATTATTTTATCATGAATTGACGCATTTAGGAAATTTTTAAATCTGAGATAAAACGCCAGTTGATTTGATTAACATCTGCATTGGAAATGAATAATATTAAGAACTAATAGACATTTAATTTGTTTGTTGTAAAAAAAAAAAAACATAAATATAAGCGTATTTCAGTAGGCCTGCAAATATACAAGTTTAAACCCAATATTGGTAATAGAACCGGCCCATTGGCCCATGATTGACATCACCACGTGTTGATCCGCTCTGTCTTAATTGTTTTCCGTAACTTTCCAAAATTATACAAAGAAGACATTCAATAATTTCGAAATTAACAGTAGTATGTTTACGTTGAATTTTAAAAGTAAATTCTTAACGTAAGACTTGCCAAGAAAAAAAAAGTAAATTCTAAAATATTTTGTACGTTGAATTGTAAAATTAAATTCTCAAGTCTTAACGTAAAAGTTGCCGGAAAATAAAATAAATTTCAAAACCAATATTTTGGTTACAACGATTGAGGAAGAAATCTGTAACTGCATAAAATAGGGAGACAAATACGGAAAGAAAATGAGGAAATTCTCTCTACTATTAATTTGAGGGTACATACATAGATTTTGAAGGGGAAGAAATAAGCTAAAATTACTCAACTAACATTAATAGTGATTAAGTTAAGATTGTGCGTGATTCGATCCATTTACCAAAAATAGCGAAAGAGAGAGAAATTTATGGAGAAGTTTTGTATATGAGAATGAGAATGACGAGAAGATATGTTAGTGCTCAATACTCACACACAATGTGCCTCCCAAGTTTATCTCTTCTTCTCCTCTTCATCACACTCTTTTCTTCTCCTGCTTTTTGCTCTTAGAAAGGTCTTCTCTTGCTCTCTATCTATTTACATTGCTTTTATGATATCATCGATATGCACTTTTTTAATAGCATTCTTTAATTGTTTAAATGTGAACAGTCTTACATAGTGTACTTGGGATCTCACGCCCATCCTCCTCAAGTCACTTCTGCCCATCTCAATGCTGTTGCTAACTCACTTCGAACTTTCCTCGCCTCTTTTTTGGGAAGGTATCGTTATCTCTACAATTTAACTCTTATTGAATAGACAAAACCAATGTTTTTAGAGCCGGACCAGAAGGGCAGACCGGAAAGTTTTACGGGTCACCGACCCAACCCGAATAAATTATCGGTTAACGAGTTTAAAATGTAATAATTTAGTAGTATTTTATTTAGTAATAGTAATAGAAAAAACAAACGTAGTCCATAGTCATGTTAAAAATACTTACATTTCTAACAAGTATAAACCATTTAACACGTTTTAATCCAATATTAACATCAAAATCTAACAAACTCTCAAGCATTATTATTTTAGATAGAACTAATTCTTTGAAATATATATATATATATTTAAAAAGTTAACTTGAAACCAAACTCTTTTATATACGAAAAAACTCCAAAATTATTCAAATAAAGGATCTATGATTTGATTCGTTATCCGGGTCTAACTGCCTCTCAATTGCAGCCATCAAAGTGCACGAGACGCCATATTTTACTCATATAAGCGACATATCAATGGATTCGCCGCCGTTCTTGACGAAAACGAAGCTGCAGAAATCGCCAGTGAGATAATCAATCCCCAAATCCTGCATGCCTTCCTCATTCCTTTTGGTTTCATCTAACAAAAATTTTAAATAATTATATGTGCAGAGCATCCTGAAGTAATCTCTGTATTCTTAAACAAGGGAAGAAAACTGCATACTACTCATTCATGGGATTTTATGCTTCTTGAGAAAAAATGGTTTCGTTCGCAAAAGATTCTCTATGGAAGCAAGCAGGATTCGGAGAGGACACAATCATCGCTAACTTCGACACAGGTAATTCCCAAAAACAAGACTGTGATTATAATAATCCTTCACTACTATATATGATCATACTCTTGGCATTTAGAACTTTTGAAAGATACGAAATATGTATATTGATGAAGGTGTGGCCTGAGTCAAAAAGCTTCAAGCGATGAAGGATATGGAGCTGTTCCAGCTAGGTGGAAAGCCAGATGTGACAAGGATGTTCCATGTAACAGGTTCTTATATATCATCTTAATTAATTTAATTGATTTCTTTTTGAAATTATAGAAACATGCAGACAAAAATGATTATTATGTAATTTATCACATGTAACCAGGAAGCTTATTGGAGTTAGATACTTCAACAAAGGTTACTTAGCCTACTCTGGCTTTCCCTCCAACGCCACCTTTGAAACCTATCGCGACCACAACGGTCACGGTAGCCACACTCTTTCCACGGCGGCCGGTAACTTTGTTCCGGGAGCCAATGTGTTTGGCATAGGGAACGGAACAGCCAGTGGTGGCTCTCCTAAAGCTAGAGTCGCCGCTTACAAGGTGTGCTGGCCACCTGTGAAAGACGCTGAGTGCTTTGATGCTGATATCATGGCAGCGTTTGATGCAGCCATCGAAGACGGCGTTGATGTTCTCTCACTTTCATTGGGCGGTGATGCCGGAGGTTATATAAACGATGGTATAGCCATTGGATCCTTCCATGCCGTTAAAAACGGTGTGACGGTTGTGTGTTCTGCTGGGAATTCAGGTTCTAAACCTGGAACTGTTTCAAACGTTGCACCGTGGATTATTACTGTCGGAGCTAGCTCCATGGATCGAGAGTTTCAAGCTTTCGTTGTGCTCAAAAACGGCCAACGCTTCAAGGTTTTTTTTTTTTGGGGGCAAAATGATTTCTTAAACTTATATTCACTTTTTAAAAGTATTCCTTACTTTCTTCCGGTAGAAGTAATTGGTTTTGGAACGTAGGGAACGAGCCTCTCAAAGCCTTTGCCTAAAAAGAAGATGTACAGCCTGATCAATGCCGGAGATGCTAAAGCAGCAAATGTGTCGGCGACAGAAGCGTAAGTAAAAGCTACATCCATTTTTTGGACATGTGTAATATAAATTAGTATTAATTAACCTAAGTGTTGCATACAATAGATTGCTGTGCAAGAAAGATAGCTTAGACCCGGAGAAGGTGAAGGGGAAGATCTTGGTTTGCCTTAGAGGTGAAAACGCCCGTGTAGAAAAAGGACAAGTAGCAGCCGCCGCTGGGGCTATGGGAATGATACTATGCAACGATAAGGCTAGCGGAAACGAGATCATCTCAGACGCTCATGTTCTTCCCGCTTCCCAGCTTGACTACAAAGATGGTTTAGCTGTGTTTTCGTACTTAGAATCCACGAAAGATCCTAAAGGTTACATAAAAGCACCTATAGGTGCTTTGAATACAAACCAGCTCCTTTTATGGCCTCTTTCTCTTCCAGAGGACCTAACTCCGTTACACCAGGGATCCCCAAGCCTGACATCACAGCACCAGGAGTCAACATCATAGCCGCCTTCACCGATGCCGTGAGCCCAACTGGTTTAGAGTCTGACCATCGTAGAGTTCCTTTCATCACTCAATCAGGTACTTCAATGTCTTGTCCTCACATCGCAGGCGTCGTTGGTCTCTTGAAGAATCTTCACCCTCAATGGAGCTCAGCTGCTATCCGCTCAGCCATCATGACCACATCAAGAACCCGAGACAACAGAGGAAAGCCTATGGTTGATCAATCCTTCCAGAAAGCAAATCCTTTCAGCTACGGTTCAGGTCATGTCCAACCTAATAAAGCTGCCCATCCTGGTCTTGTCTACGATCTCGCCACTGAAGACTACTTAGACTTCCTCTGCGCCATCGGCTACAACAACACCGTCATAGTTCAACTCTTTGCCGACTACAAGTGCCCCCAAGGAGCCAGTCTTCTTGACTTCAACTACCCTTCAATCACTGTCCCAAAACTCATGGGCTCTGTGACCGTTACTCGCAAACTCAAGAACGTTGGGCCTCCTGCCACATACAATGCCCGTTTCCAGAGAGCCGCTTGGAGTAAAGGTCTGCGTGGCGCCCAAACAGCGCAACGTCAGCAAAACCGGAGAGGTGAAGACATTTAAGATGACTCTTCACCCCAAGTCAGCTACGGCTTCTGCTTCTGGCTACGTCTTCGGAGAGCTGACGTGGACTGATGCCCGTCATTACGTTAGGAGTCCCATTTTCGTCGAACTTTAAAGCTAGCCTCATCATCTTTTTCACTTTTTCTTCTATCAATCATTCTATTAGTTTGGATAATATATCAGTGTCAACTAATATTGATATTCAAAAAATAATTAATAAAATATTGACTCAACTCGCCTTATTTCTTGAAGCTGCGACATTGTTTATTACCTAACAAAAAAAGTAACTTTAAAAGTAGTAAACCAAAATAAAACTTTGATTATTCTTTATATTCTTTGATTTGCATGTGAATATAACGTGATTAACTTTGTTTTTTCATTTAATCATCTTCTAATTACGTAGTTTATAATATAAGGTGATTAACTGAATATTTGCCAAGTGGATGGTGCTTTTGCGTGTCGTTGTGCAGAAATAAAATGTGTTTGGCTTTTGAATTGACCAAAACTAAAACCTCACTCGTCTCAATCGGTGTATTGGGTTAAACCCGGCAACGAAGGCGATGCAGACGAGATCCTCATCCTCACCCTCGCCAGACTACTGCCGCGAAGGCCAGCTGCAGATCGTGGAACCCATTTCGTTTCGCGGGAAGATTTTGCCTGGTTGGACCGTCGTGAATCGGCCACGATCGTCGTCTACTAGCAGCAATGTCAATGTCGAAACGGTAAATGACCCTAGATCGAGAGTTCTTACTGTCGATTGTTCTTCAAGCAAATGTGAATCGTAATTGGAGCTTACTTTTCCTGAAATTTTGTCTAAGAATAACAAATTTCTGATTTTTACATTGAACGTGCATTTTGAATTGGAATTGGAATTGGTATAGAGAAATGTGTTAGTTTTTCTCATGTTTTCTATGAAAAGTGTAATGTTGGGATCAAATTAGTAATCTTGTTAAAAAAAAATCTCATCTTTCCTCATTTTGGTTTTGTGGGCAGTACTTTATCGAGCAAGGGACTGGTAGACAGTTTTCATCTATAGAAGCTGTTCACAGACACTTAACTGGGGAAGTAAGTGACAGACGCTTGACTCGAGCAGGAGCCTTCTTTCAGAATAAGACGAGGGTTTATGAAGGATCAGAAACTAAACAGGTCCCCTGATATTGATTTGAATCTATACAAGCATATGGTTCTTGAATTCAAATACTTAAATCAGTGTGTTGTGCATTTGCAGGATCGCAGCGGGGTTGTATATGCCTCCAGGGGTTTCCAATTGCCTAAAGGATGGTCCGTTGAGGAGGTTCCGAGGAAAAACACATATCATATTGATAAGGTACTTATTTAGAGCTTATGAGAGTATAAGAGAGATGTTTCAGCAAGTTACACATGTCAGCTAGTTTTTTTTGGGTTTTTTTCTATTGCTATTGTAGACCCTCTGCATAAGTTACCAAGTGGCATAACTAATAAACTTGTTCGGTTAATGTAATGTGGGAGGGAGTAAACAAAGAAAAGCATAATGTAAAAGGGTACCTTGAATCTCTTGCTAAACCGTTAGAATTGTTCTTTGCAGTATTATGTTGAGCGAAGATCGGGAAAGCGATTCCGCTCCCTTGTTTCTGTTGAGAGATACTTAAAAGAATCCAAGAACCGTACAGATCAGCAGCTTATGCTTTTACAGTTTCACCGTAGCCCGTCAAAAGATTTCAGGTTACCTGATGGATGGATAGTTGAGGAGAAACCACGAAGAAATACTAGTCATATAGACAGGGTAAACATCTGATGCTTTGGTTATGTTTGGTTTATGTGTTACAGTCGGGGTTTTCAAAGCCGTTAGTACTGTTGTTTGCAGTCTTATATCAAACCAGGAACGGGGAATAAATTCCGTTCCATGGCAGCCGTTGAGAGATACATGCAAGCAGTCGGGAATGGTACAGTTAACTCGGTTTCTATGGTGCATTCCCAGCGGCTTTCTGTAAGTTTTCTAAGCTAACAGATAAACGGAGTTTGGTTTTAACTTTTAAGTTTTGACATCACTTAGAGGTACAGAAGATGAACCGGTTCTATACAAGGTTTGAAATGGTTTGACAGTGGTTTCTTATTTGACACATTTTCCAGCTTGCGGTGAGCCGGTTTGATACCAGACTTCAGAACGAAGTTATTGACCCAAACCCGCCAAAGAAAGTTAAGTGGGTCCTTACCGGTCCAGGCGGAAACATGTTTACTGCCAATGTGAGTGGATCGGACGTTTCTAGCTCGGTTAAACAGACATGGTCCGAAGCGTTTGTTTCATTGATGCAAGACCGCTCTTAACCAAAAACTAAATCCTAGGTTTGGCCTATATGTGGCCGGTTTTATCACTTTGGGTTACGGTTAACAAGCTAACCCGGTCGGTAGTCTCTCTAAGTACTTGGGGATTAGCTTATAAATAAATGAGATTATTTGCCAGATTTTCCATGTTCGTATTCGGTGTGAGCCAAAGTTCGGTAATTCAGGTAAATGTGTTAGTGCTCACATTAAGTGTGGGGAGAATAAATCGGATCTTGTCTGTAGTAAGTTGTGAATAATGGGTTTTTAAAGATTGACAATCTATAGTTACGTTTTTGTGTTCTTCCTCGTTAATTTAATCGCCCAATTAACTCAAAAATATGAAGCTCATACAAACATATCTTAGCATGAATTTAATTATAAATTCGAAATCAAGTTGTTGGTACGACCCCCCGTGTATCCTTCCTGTATAACAAACAACTGTATAATATCGAAATTTACAGGATTTTTTCGAATCTGGTATCGTTATTACTAACAGACTGTTAGTAACAGTTAAAGCTAGTAGCTCTCCAGTTTGGTGAAATGGTAAGAAAAGGAAAAAAGTATCAGTAAACCAATACTATAAAATAATAAAACTGTGAAGTACAACGTACACGCAATCACAGCTCGTTTTATTACCAAAATGTGAATTCACTTCACTGAAGTCAGTCACCTACTGCAAGATCTTATGTATATTATTCTCTCTCTCTCTTCTATAATTGAATGTACTGCAAGAAGACTGAACCTTCAATAAACTAGAAATTTCATCTATATATACAGTTTAATTTATTTTTAAGTAGGTCTAAACCTTTTCCTTTCCGTTTTTGTTGATTCAAACCTTTTTCACATGAAAAGTTACAAAGATATCTGAATTTAAATGTATTTAGCAAATGATTATGTCTAAAATTAGTGTCTACAGTTTCTTTGGTTTCCAGTTTGAAATTAACTAGACTCTAGTATCATGTCAATTAGCATGTTTCTTGTATTCATACTATATTGAATCCGATTATCAGGTAATAGTGATATATTTGTCATTTTATATTATTAAATCCGATTATCAGGTAATAGTGATATATTTGTCTTTGTTTCACTACTTGATAAGATTGTTCGTCTAACAAGTATATAATAGATGTCCACTCTAATAAATGCATCTTGTGGGATTTTGTGATGTATTTCCTCTTTGCATAAAAATTTATGTATGTACACGACGACTTTGAAGTTTGAATAACAGTGCTATTTAACACTTCTAGAAATGGGAAGTGGAAACTTCTAATTTTTCAAAGTCAAAAGACAACATTGTTGGTTATTGAAATTTCTTTTTGGTACGACTATTAAATTGAAAGTATTGTGTACTACAAATTGAAATTGGAGTTGACGCCAAAAAAGGACAAATAGGCCAAAATTTAAGGGCATATAGACTTTTTCTGAATTATAAATTTGTAACCTCAAGGCACCACCACCCCAACATTGACTCTCAGCTCTTTATAATTTCAAGGACAAATATCACTTTACCACATTTCAATGTCACTTATGTCGATACCATATACTTTTTTCCATGTGATATCCAGTAGTAACAAAGACTTTTTACTTCTCTAAACTAATCACGCAAACCTAGAGTCAATTTGTGAAATATATGATTACTCCACAAAAATGACCCCAATGGTTTCAACAGAGCAATATGAAATGGTCAAAACTCAAAACTAACTGAAAATTATATTGGGTCATACTAGAATAAAACCAGACTGAAATTAAACCTCAAAAGAAAAAAAAATTAACCTCAAAAGACACCTAGGCTTAAACTACTACAATTATATTAATATATGTACCCATCATGTACCCATCATGTACCCATCATGTACCCATCATGTACTCTTAGTTTTTTTTTAGCATGCATAGAAAACTTTTTATAGTTTTACCTACACAATTCACAATGCTAACAACTCATCATTCCCTATTCTTCTTTTCTTTGTTACTTGAATCCAAATTAAGCTTGTTAGACATTCGTGCCGTCTTGTTTCCTTCTCATCAGACATTCGTGCCGTTTTGTTACTGCTGCCCACCATTGTTCCTTAGAGCCACCGACTTTGGTTTTCTAGGAATGCACTTAGCTCGAACCGCCTCTTCTTCATCCTTCTCCGTCGTTGGTCCCATTCTTGAACTCCTAATAAAAATGAATTTTTTTTTTTAGTAATTATTAGAACCTTTTAATTGATTTATTTTGTATCTATTAGAACTTCCAAAATGAAGAGACTTTTGAAAGACACCGCAAAAGGTACTTCTACATATTTTACCAGTTTCAGCTCTTCAATCAAATTCAAATCACACGCCATAACCAATTATTGGCATGTACGGGAAATTCATAAAATCACAAGCCAAATAGAGAACTACGTGCCGTTTCGCATAAAAGGGAAGCGAACTGCTTGACGGGATTTTACCTGTCAGCATTGTAAGAAGAAGATCTTTTCAAAGCAGGAACAAGTTCCTTCTTGGTCTCAATCAAACTGCCACTAAAATACTCCTTATCTTCCAATTGTACCCTTCCGAAACTCTTTATTTCCTTCTCTACCCTCTCGACGCTATTATCACCTGCTCCTCGCTTTAGCGTACACTCGCTACGCTCAGTCAACGACAGCCCTTGATCTTTCAACAAAACGGGCCCACATTCTTTAAACGACATCGTACCGCACGATATCAGCTGCATTAACACAGCCGAAGCTCTCATTCTCCCGCTCGATAAACTCTCGACCGTCCGATGCTCGTTGCTACTTTCTTTGGGACGCAATATCAGCCGTCCATCTGCTTTGATGAGATTCTCTAAAGTTTCGGGACTTGAATCCGACGGTGGAGGAGAAATCTCGTCTCTGCTCAGCTCTGTACTCTGATTCTCATAACTCGCCGGACTTTTCACTTCTTCCACTTCCTCTTTCGCCGGTTTTTTCCTCCGCCTTCTATCGTCTGTCCGGGTAGCAGCGTCCGCCGCGAGTGGTCGAGGTGACTCCGCGCTTGACTCGGTTGCTTTGGACACCCTACACTCGCGACGATCGATGGAGCTCCCGGCCCGGTTTCGGCGGCGATTCATCACCCCGGGGATATCATCTCCGGTGCTCTTTTCTTGATTTTAGAGATCTTGGATCCCTAAAGGACGTCGTTTCGAGGAGGCTCCTAGGGTTTGAGATAAGACAAGAATCGAGGACTTCAGAGCCTTTGAGAACATATTCTTGACCTTGAACGGGGAAGATGAAATCGTCCTCTGATAAATCATGCCAGACAAATCCATTTTTGTAACTCCTGAAATAAAAATGTCAGAAGATCAGACGGTTGAGATTTAAAAGGAAGAGGATTTAAAGATCCGACGGTGGAGAAGAATCGTTTACCTTTTGGAAGACCAAGAGTAGAGACTTGCCATGTTTTTCCCTCTCAGATCATTCAAGCGGTTTATCACATCTGAGAATTTAGAAAGAAAAAAACAAAGAAAAGTTTCAAACTTTATGAGCTGCCTAGAAAATCCAATGAAGTTGCTGATTTTGAAGCTACAAATCGAAAATTTGCCGCCTTTTTCAGTGTTATGTTTCAATAATAATAAAGAGTAAAAAGCCAAAGAGAAAAGAGAGTTTGAAAACCTTTTGAACCCAAAAAGCTTCTTTCTTGTTTATTTGAAAAGAAAAAATCAAAAGCATAGCTTTTTAAAGTTATGGATCAAGAAAAGATGTGATTTTTTTCAAAAGGGTTCACCAAAAGAGGAGATTTTTGGGGTCTATGTGTATTACCTTTGAGCTAGAGACCATTGTGAGAAGAGAGAGTGACTTCAATGAAATGAGGATGGTCAAGCTGACCATTCCGGCAGAGGTAATAAACAACTGGGACTTTCCGGTTAACGACCGGATTATGACGAGGCTCCGACCAGATTCGGTTACGGTCCGGACTGGTGTCTTGTTGGTCTTTAGATCTCCTGGGGACCAAATAGTTATCAGCTCTTGCTCTGAACACTCTTGAACTCATCCTTTTTGGTGTTTTTGTTTCTTTGCTAGTGGAATAGTGAAAGAAAATAGACGAAGAAAACGAAGTGTTATGTGAGAGTCTTTGGGGGAGTTTATGAGAAAAGTGATGTTGATGGAAAGACAAAATCTTTTGTTTATGAGTTTGGTTTTATAGAAAGTTAATAAAGAAGAGAGAGAGAGAGAGATGTTTTTGAAAATTGGGATGCGAGAGACAAAGGGCTACACAACAAATGAAACTTTGCTCTCTATCTCTCTCTCTTCTGGCTTTTCTGATATAAACCACTCTAAAGTCTAAACCATATTGGTTCTAACTTGGGTCAGTAGAAAAGCATTTCTAAAGTCAATATAATTTATATTCTGTCATGACTAATTCAATTCTTTTTGTGACCTTTTTTAGGGGACTGTATGTATTTTCAAATTTGAAATTATTGTAAGACTAGTATAGATTCTTAATAATATTTTGAATCTTTTCGTTGTTACACTATAATTGTTTTTCATGTTTTGTTTGTTGAACTAGACTAAGCTTTTCAATCTCCAATAGAACAACATTCAAAATAAAAATGGATGTACTCATGTAGAAATCAATATCCATTGTACGTAGTTAAAACAACAAAATAAAAATTTGGTACTATTTATAGGGGGCTAAAACTTTAAAGTGTTAAATATGAATCAAGCAAACTAATTTAGTGTGAGATAGTACTACTACAAAACGCATAAGTCATAACATCATTAAGTAAACCAATTTAATAATATAGAACTACAATACATCGAGTCAAGCGGCGTTGTTTAAAGTGTTTTTAATGTAGAGATATATGTGTACAATAAATGAAACGAGTAAGATTTGTACTAATGAAGTTGACTAAACGGGTCCACTTAGAGTTTTCTTCACACCTAACTTTGACTACAAATATGAAACCGATGGTTTCAAAAATGTGTCGTCCGTTTCGAAGACTTGTATTCCGTCGCCTCAGCCACGTGTAACATTACTGTAAGTTCATAAAGCTGTGATTAAAAATATTTAAATGGAGGTAAAAAGTGGAGACACAATTTATGCAGAAAGTTAAAGACTTTACCGTATATTTTGCTAGTTTGTTTCTTTATTCACAAGTTTTTTTACAAAATAACAATCTTATTTCAGTTTTAGGAGCCCAAAAAAATTTAAAGTTGTAATTGATAACTTAGTCTAGTCTAATGTATTCAAAACACAGACAGAAAATACAGTCTTTTTATAACCCTTTTGGTTACAAATTCATAACTCATAAGAGATGTTAATATAACATCATTCATCATGATGATTTCCGCCTACGTTTTTTTTTCCTGCTGGGCCACGATGAATTTAAATCCCATGACTTGTTTACAAAATACTCAGTTTTATTTTCGATTCTCTTTACATTGAAATGATGATGTCTTAATGTAAAGAAAAAGGTTATACTTTGACTCTCTTTTTTTTCTCTTATTACTTTTCATGACAGGAGCTCACGGACAATCGATCAATGTGGTCCCTTGATGAGATTTTGTAATGAACGGTTGAGATCAATTAAGAAATTGATATCATCACCTGTAATTATGTAATTTTTGTATACGGTCACTGGACATAGATACGCTAACGAAATCCAGATACCACTCATCGGACGGCTCTCCCGCTCAGACTGATGTCTTGTTAATACACAAACATCTCACATTTGTTTTTTCTTCACGTCTTGTTTTTTTTTGTTCTTGTCTTATCATTTCTTCAATGAATTTGGAAAATAAATACAGTCATGCATGGCTCTAAATGGTAATCATTCGGCATAAAAAAAAAAAAGACTACTATAACTCTCTATAAGAAAATTTATAAAAAGCGTTGATGCATGATTTCAGATCAATTCAAAAAAAACAAAAAAACACATTTCAGATCAATTTAGATATTCAACAGTTAGTATCCAAAGTTTGACATAAGAAAGGGTAAAAAACAAAAATGCGGTCGGTCGTCCAACTAAACGGCCTAATAATAAAAGTCACCCATTCCATTGCTTCTATGTCACGTGGGGACTCAAACAAATAGTATAAGTTTATATACACATTAATTGGCTGGTTTGATACATCCAAGACATTCTTTTTTCTTCCATTTATTGTTGCTCCAACCCAAATACGAGTTTCCTGCTAAATGCAGTGTCAAACAATTAGATGCAAAAAAAAAAAAAAACAGTTAGATGCCAAGCTTTCTCCTAAAGTCCCAATCAAGAATGTATTTCGTATGGCAAGAGTTTAAAAAAAAAAAACAAATGTAAAAGATATAATTAAAGCAAATATTCTACTAAAGTTTTTTTTTTGTTTATTATTAAAGAGAGTTTGGGTCTGTATTGTTACAACAGAAAGAAAACAAACACTAATGCAGATAGTTAAAAACAAGCAGTGTGGTTAAAAAGTTGAGTAACAAATTGACCAATTTTAATAGTGTATATATACCGACACGTCAATATATACAGTGAAGATTCAGAAGTTCAAAGTCTTTTAATAGATATTAAAATTACATATAAAAATGTAGTCGTGTGGGGTTTGTGTTCAAATCTAGGTTTTAGAAAAAAGACCAATTAAGTAACAGACACAAATGCATATCTTTCGCACCAAGTCTCTGTGTTGCATAACAAATGAGTTCTCGATGCATCTGAACCCTAATTTGATTATCACATAAATTTCGGATTTATTTAGCTTACTTCTTTTTTTCATCAAAACACAATCAATACTACCAAAAATCTCCCTTGTCAAAAAATAACTGTATAATGTGTATTGTGTGAATTGAAAATCCCTTGGAGCTCATTAAAATTAAATGAAATCTGTCTTGACCAAAAAAAAGAAAAGAAAAGAAATATGTAAGTAGGTTATTGGTCTACTAAAGTCCATAACAAGTTTTGTATCTCATGGCTTTATATACGTAATGGGTAATGCGTTAAGTTTTCTTATTAATCTTTTTTTGTCTCTCATTAATCTTTATATATGTTTCGTCACAGGAATTGTAATGCCCTGTCGCTGCGATTTCATTGGCAATGATTTTGGAGACGTCGAAAAATTCAACAATTCTAACACCCATTTTGTTGTTTGTCTTACGCTGTCCTCGGCGTTTTCGAAATGAACATTTTGGTAGCTATGGATTACCGAACATGGCTAAACAAGGTATATAATTTGTTCCCGATAAAATGTGAATCTATTACCAAAAAGGAACACGCGTTTAACTTATTGCATAGGAGCTTTTTTTGACCCAAGAAATATATTTAAAAAGCCTAATGGAGCCATAATATGAGCGATTACATATGTTATTGTAATCCCTGACAATCCTTGCTTGAGCGGCGGGTTAGAAGACTGTCTCTGATAGTGCGATTTGTATGCGAAAAACAGTAGCAACCAAAGGCGAGAGACTGTTGTGTTGTTGCGTTCAAGAAGATAGATAGTTGCTTGTGTAACAAAGTATAATTTTTATGCAAAAGTATATTCAAGAAGATACAACATTATAGGATTTGTGTGTAGGCGCATTAGACAAATTACCGTCAACATAGGAGGAAAACACAAGAGAAAAGTAGCTGCTAACATTTTATCAATCAGGCTTAAATGGGTAATATAGGCCCGTTATAATAGCCGAGATTGGTAAAAGTATTTAGTGGGCTTCCATTGCTTTAGAATAGGCCTCATTATCGTGTACGATGTAGAAGCCCCTTTTTTCTTTTCTTTTTTCTCGAGAAAGCAATTTTTCCTTTTTAGTTTTTACCCTTCAAGGAGTTATTTTCACTTGCGTCTTCAACTGCTCGAATTGATTTTTGAAACACAATTTAGTCGAATTTAAAGATTTGACTGGGTTATTTTTTTGTCTTCGGGATTATATTAGATAGAAACAACAGGAGAAATACAATATCCAAGCCATATATTTAGGGTTTCAGAGATATAGCCGGTGGACAACAAAAAGTTTCTAGAGACTAAAACTTATGAAAAAAACTAATAAGACCAATTAATTTAGAACAAAGTTCTAATCTGAGACAAAGAAAGACTAATTAAACCCAGTTCTAGCAAAGATAATTTCGCCAAATGAAGAATACCTATCTTATTTTCCAGTGTTAACAACATCATATAAAACTGAAACAAATTACATTCTATAGTTTTTTTTTTTTGATAAAAAATTACAAAATATAGTTTCTCCCACATAAGTTGGTTTAGATTAAAATCTAATGCTTATATTGACAACATCTACGGTACGGTAAGAATTTACGTACATCGAAGTATTAATGTACTCACACACCGACACACGACATGTAGAAAAATACAGGAAAATATTTATTAGGAGCAACAGTTTTTTAATTTACTTAGTAATAGTACCAGTACCGTATCTTAGTCTATAGATTTTACTCGGGTTTATAAAAAGATATAAACAAACAATAAAATAAAAAGTACTTATCATAGAGTTGATTACTCGTTTAAATATACGCGCCTTGTAAATAGATCGTATTAGAATAAGGCTGATGAAAGCCTTATCTCTCTACGTGATCACGAAACTAATGCTAGTGACTTCTTAATTGGACAACACCTTTTCTAAGTGATAATTATTAATGTCAAATTACATTATGTTAGCAAAGGAAAAAAATTATTAACGTATTTCAATGACCAAAGAAATTATTATTATTATTATTCTAATATGGCAAAGTGACGATGGCAAGATCCGTCTAAATTCCAAAGTAAGGAATATCCAAAGGTCGGAGACTCAACGACGTGTAATCTTTTTTGTGTTTTGTTATTTCTTTTTTTGTTAAGAATGTTTATTCTTTTGTACGATTTTAAAGCCTCTTAATGAGTTTCATTCTAATACTATATCATGGTTTAAACTTGTTTAATTTGACCGAAAAAAAGTTTAAACTTATTTGAAATATTTTAATCTCGTCATTTTGATTTAGCCAACTCGTTAGGTTTAATTAATCGTTCAACTTTTTTGGAAAGGGTATTGTACTATTGTATATTGGAAACTTTGCTAGAGAGAGAGTATTTTATTTTCCCTTTATAGTAAAACATAGTAACAATAGTGTAATCTATGAGAATGAGACTGAAACCATTTAGTAACAAATCGTAATGATGCTTAAGATTGAAAAACTCGAGGGATGTTTTGTGTTTGCTTTACAGTTTTGATTTGAGAGTTTGTACTTTTTTTACAAGTAAGAAATTATTTAAAATAGTTATATAATTATTATTTTTCTTCCGCAAATTTAATATTTTTATTTAAAATATTAATTTTGTGTAGTATATACAACTTTAAAAAATTAAAAAATTAGGACCTTAAGTAAATAATTCTTAAGATAATCGTTGTATTGTATATAACAATCTTAAGAATTATTTACTTAAGGTCATCAAAAGAAATCTAGATCCATTTTTAAATCGATCTAATTATAAGATCCCTTTTGACAGATCAAACCAAGCCGATCAATTATGCTTATTTTGGTTTTTACATTTTCGAAAACTACTTGTTGATCTAGAAAACCTTAAAATTGGACTGGAATCAGGACCTACTTTAAATCGGATTAAGAGAAAATAATCAGCTCAATCAATCTCACATATCGGATTGACCGGTTCAACCCATCACAACATTTCTAAAGACAATATTAATTTAAACAATGCTATATTTATATCAAAGATAATTTGATATGTGTGGGTCGCGGTATTCATGGTGAATTAGTGGAGTTTCAAAGAAAAGAAAGATATATCATACGTTACGACTAGACAGCCTCATAACTAGCGGTGGCAAGGTTTGATCAGGGTGTCGCTATAGAGGATTAAAAAATATTATCTCTTAAACTAGCCAAGAAACAAATGAATATATTGTATAACATTTAGTTTTCGTAAAGTACTAGCATTATTTTATTGTCGATGCAATGTTTATTCGTTTATTCCCATAGATGGATCATGCGTAACGTTAAGAGAGAATATCCAGTCTTCGATGCTCTTAACAAGTAGGCTAGCTTCTCCTCCTCTGTGGAGGAGCCATTTGCTTTTCACATATGTAACAAATTACAAAGATGTATTGAATTTTATATAAATACATTTTCATCGACTCATCAATATAAATGACTGAATAATTTACATTAAAAAATAAACAGATATGTTGCTTATATATCAGGCATGCGCACGATACAAGTGCATGGTGAAGTAAAATGCCAGTTAGAATAATAATGTGAATGTTTTTATTGACTCAAACCGGTGAGAGGGAAAAAACTACAATCACTAGCTTTACTTCCAAATACGGATTACGGTCAATTCTTGATAAGTCCTCTCGGTTGTTTTGAGTTTAAAACCATGAATCGTGATATAACACCTGTGCATGTATGATTAAGCCATGAACTAATCTAAGCACAAAGTATAGACATATTTATAGAATCAATCAATAGGGCTAAAACCACTTGGTTAAATAACATGTTTCTAAGAAAATTGCTTAAAGAAAATTGAAATCAAAGATAACCCCTAATGCATGTAGATATGCATGCATGGCGAATGTTTACATTGAGAGTGGAGGCACATGCAATGCAATCAAAACAATTTGAAACCAAGTACAGATCATAGGATAACTCATGAAGTCATGTTATGATGTAAGAGAAAGAAAAAAAAAAGAAGACAAGTGTGGGACCAAAAGGGCCTTATCTTGATTGTTAAGTGCGTGTGCCTTCTCAAGTCATGAGCCAAAGGAATTGAAGGGAAAAAAAATCTTACTTAGTGGAGTGGCCATAGAGGAAGTGGAGTCCACGTAACTCACTCTCATACCTGTCTGCTTATTTCACTCTAATCTCTTCAGAATTTTGGGTCCTCCATTACAAAGACACCTTCAAAAAAAAGAAGACCAATTCTTCAACTCTTAATTCTTACACAACTGAAAATGAGAATATTTCCTATTTATATTTATTATTGAAGAATAGATATGACAATGTTATAAAATTGGCTCCATATATATGGCAAATGACAAATGTTATAAAATTTCCCGTGTAGGTTCTTAGATGGTCAAGTAAACTCCAATAATTATAATTTTTTTTAACTAAAAAGTCCTAACATTATTATGTTTAGGGAATGCACAGACGAATGATAATCAGTCTATTTTTTTAAAATAAAATAAAATAAAATTTTGTTGTGAAAATTAATTGATAATTAGACAGTTGTCTAGGTTGTTTCCCAGCAACCAATTAATTTTTAACAATTTTGAGAACATTGGATATGATGACCAAACCCAACCAACAAAAAGAATAACATTTGCTTTACTTAATATTTTTGCTTCAATCATCTACTAATCATATTCTTCCAAATGTTTTAACCTAAATGACTCTCGTTCTTTACAGCTTAATTTAAGTGATCATATCCAACTACTAATTAATCGATGGCTCAGATCAATATGACAAATATGGAGTAGCTTTCGGATTGTGGTGTGTATAGAATTTCATAATAGCAATTGGACAATGGACGATTTGAGAATCTGAAAGCAACAGGCAGAAAAATTAGAACCTCGAATCTTTCACATCATGATATTTAAAGCATTACAAGCACAGCCACATAATCCTTACGCAAACAAACAAAAACAAAACCAACTGAAGAAAACCATAGCAACAATAATAACCAAGTCTTGGTACTCAATGTTGACTATTTTAAATTACCTCGCCCATGTGACTTTCGTAATGACATATTAGATGCAATTATTGAGAATCAATCCGTTATAGCCATGTAAGTTCATTTTCGAAGAAAAAAAGAGAGAGCGAACTATATAAATTTCAATAACTAAAGCATTCATACTAAACCATGTATGTTTCAAGTTTAATTGTTTAGACTGGTTTGACCAAAAAAAAAAATTGTTTAGACTTTAGACTCCGACGTTAAAGACCAGCTTGAAATTTAGGGGTGAAATTGGGGAACCTGTAAAAAACATAGTCTTGATTTAAAACATAAATCTTGAGTTGGCATTTATGTGTAACTAAGAAAAAATTACTATATTTTTTAAATAGAAAATCTTTTCCATTTTTAGTTATATATTTACGCAAAATGCGAAAACAAAGAAAATGTTTTAAAATGCTGAAGATTTAAGTTATTTTAGAAAAATATATAATAAAATTAAACGTCAACGCAAACAAACAATTGAGGTAACTTTAAACATGGAGCTGTAGCTAATTTAGGATCCAAGGTAATTGATGGGAACTTATTAGTACAATAACCACGATGGATTAGGGATGTTGTGATCTTGTTCCGGTATAGGCCGGTTTAGTATATTTCTCTGGTTCAGAGGAGCAGCACACCGTTAACCATCCAAAAGACACAAGAACTGTGATGGATTTGACTAGCCCGGCCTGGCCATTATGGGTCGTTTAAAAAGCAGTATTGAATTTTTTACGGCCTTAAAAATATAATCAGACTGGGACTTGAATAGGGTTGGATAGGTCCACGAGTTTTCCATATATACCCGAAACCCATTTTTTTATAGCTTTTGTGAATGTTTTTGCCTGAACTTAAAGAGTAAAGACTATGTAACATCAATCCAAGTATAATTCTTCCAGATTCATGTACGTCATTTTCAGAGTTTTCCACAGAACAAAACAATTTGAAGAATCTTGGGAACTCTTTGCCAATTAGAGATATATACAGAGAAAGAAGAATATATACATACTCTTATATTCTATGCTTCTATGGGCCAGCACACCAGGTACTTACAACACACACAGAGTCAGAACACTCTATACCCTACTTTAATTTATGCATCTAGAAGATGTATGCCACAGAAATTTACACTTGAAGATTTATATAAGGTAATGAAATTCCAATAAACCATATGATAAGAAATATATTTATCTTAGAAACGAGTGTAATTAACGGCTCATAAAAACAGAGCACCAAGAGGCAAATCACAACAAAGCCAAGCCAAATCATATTGGCCTTTCTCATCTTAAATAAGTAATTTAGTTGGTGTTTAAAACGAATTCAATAATCCTAAAATAATACCTAAGTATCTAACTTTCAATCTCAAGTGCTGTAGCTAGATACAAAAAGCCACTTATCACACACCCATAACAATTCGACCCCTTTTGCTATATGCTTTAAAAAATATTTCTCCTTTTTTTCTTCTTTCTTTTGCATTTTTGATAAGCTTCTACAGTGATATCTAGATTTTAACCTTTAATAAAGTCATAACCTCACCAAAAGAGTAGAATCAAATGTCTAGAGCCTTCTTTCACACAGACACATGAATATATTTGTACTCATGTTTCTTCCATATTGTTACAACTTTGGTATAAAATAAAACTAAAATTTTGTTAACAAGATCATAATTCAGTTTATCTTATTTTCTCTTCTGGTTTGAGTTGAGGATGCTGCTGATATATTACTGACACGAGAGATAGTGCAATCGAAACTATTGGGACCTGCCAAAAGAAAATATAAGAAAGTGTTCTTATTGCAACACATAAAAAGACAAAAGAAAGGCAGAATTAATGGGAGTGTTACATCAATTCCCTATTAACGATCATTTCCTTTTTATTTGATTTCTTAAAATATATGCTCTAATGGCTTGATGGCATCATAAAACAATAGACCCCACATTATCAACAGCATAATCTATCACCATATGGACGGTAAAGATTTAGAAAAAAGAATTTTAATAATGTGAGTGTTATATCGCGTAGACACAACACAGTGTTCAAGTTGGCTTATATAAATATTGGGCAGAGGAAGCCATAGGTTTCCCATAAAACAAGCTCAGAAGTAACTTTTTTCTATTGCAGAGAGAAAGAAAAAGAGAGATATGAAACTTGTGCAAGAAGAATACCGAAAAGGACCGTGGACAGAACAAGAGGACATCCTCTTGGTCAACTTTGTCCACTTGTTCGGAGATCGAAGATGGGATTTTGTAGCAAAAGTTTCAGGTTTGAAGGTGGAGGGAGAAACATAAGAATAGGTATAGGCTAGGGTTGTTTTTGGAAAAATGGGCGGTTCTTTGGAAAGGACCTTCCATTAAAGAAAATGACCTGGTTTTGGTTGTAGGTTTAAACAGAACAGGAAAGAGTTGCAGATTAAGGTGGGTTAATTACCTTCATCCTGGTCTCAAACGTGGTAAGATGACTCCACAAGAAGAGCGTCTTGTCCTTGAGCTTCACGCCAAATGGGGAAATAGGTCAGTAGAGAAACAGAGAAACCCTAAAAATGTTTTCAAATCCTCTTTCGTTTTTTCTCTTTTGTATCAACTCTGGAGATTTTTCATCTGCAGGTGGTCAAAAATCGCTCGGAAATTGCCGGGTCGAACAGATAATGAAATAAAGAATTATTGGAGGACTCATATGAGGAAGAAAGCTCAAGAGAAGAAGCAACCTATGTCTCCAACTTCCTCATCTTCAAACTGTTGCTCATCATCTATGACCACTGCAACTACTACTCAAGACACTGGAGGATCCAATGTGAAAATGAATCAAGAATGCGAAGACGGATACTACTCGATGGATGACATATGGAGAGAGATTGATCAGTCTGGAGCAAACGTTATTAAACCAGTAAAAGACATCTACTACTCAGAGCAAAGCTGTTACTTGAACTTCCCTCCTCTGGCTTCTCTAGGATGGGAAAGCTCATTGGAGTCTATATGGAACATTGATGCAGATGAAAGTAAGATGTCTTCTTTTGCTATTGATCAGTTTCCTCTAAGTTTTGAACATGGTAGATCATCGTGGTCGTCGTCTTTAGTCTAGGATTTGATTCATTTGGAATGTTTATATGTGCAGCATATTATATGTTATCAAACGACTGTAGTAGTTTCCCATGACTTACACCACCACCCAATGTACTAATGTCATGTGTAGTCATCTTCCTATGTCTTTGTTTCCTTCAAATATGTGTTAGTTTGTAGAATAAGTGAAAAAGACCCAATGTGTAATACAAGTCATCAGAACTTTATTGTTGAAGTTTCTATGAAAGTTTGTAAGAAATCAATAGTTAGGAGAAGCCAGAAAAAAGGTCGTGGATGAGAAAGAGTCAGTGAGTATCAATAATAAAAAATCTGGAGTGAAGGAAGAAAAATGGAATAAGCAAGTAGCAACATGAGTGAATAAAGCATATTCATCTTCTAAATAATCAAGAAAATAGGTTTGACTTGTAAAGCTTAAGCCAACTTTGTGAAAAAAGAATGTATTCTTCTACTTCTTTATCATATTATTGATCAAATCGAGTATGTTTTTTTCTTGTTTAAGAAATTGCTCCATGATAAAAAGGCTCAGTTCCCACTCTTTAGTCTTTATGGTAAGATATCTTTTTCTATTTCTTTATTATACGAAGCCACCACTGCTGCAGCTTCAACTTTTCCTTTAAAAATTGTTAAAATTTTCAATGAAAAAAATTAAAATCAAAAAGAAGAAAATGATGGCTGCTTAAAACTTAAAAGTAAGCAAGCAGCTATTTTATTATTATTAATAAAAAATGGAGAAGAGAGCCTAATTGATGATAGAGTCAGGTCACATAAACAAATGAGTAAATTGCAATAAGCAATATGAATGAGTGGCTGATTATCACACAAACAAGTATTGTGAATCTTTTGATAGGTGAATTAATATTTGGTGATATGGATATATATATATATATTTAATAATCTGATTTTACCTGCCCAACGTGTCCCACTAATAACAAGAACAAATGAAAGTATAAAATAAGATACCCAGACTGATAATCTCAACTATTTAAAAGTCATAATCATACAAAAATCTTCCATAAATATTATTAAGCAAATACCTAATAAGAGACTATCTTCTTTTTCACCCAAAGTCATTGGAGGAGCACGTAAAAAGGGTAGTGGAATATGAATGGAGGCATATTTTTAAATCATCAGGAGATTTACCAGAAATATCATTCATAATCATATTTTGGATTCTCTGATTTAATTTGAAGTCAACGAATGGATTATTGATATTTGATTTGGAATGGTTTGATCTCAAAGAAATCTGAATCAGAGAAATGTGAAAACGATTATTTAGAAAAATGGTTCTTGTAAATTGTAATAAGCAGTAGCATTTGTACAAGTGATGGTAAATGAGTGAATTATATCCTCTTGCGTGTTCTTTTGCATCCTCAAGAAGAAAAAACAGAATTTCAATCAAAAATTGCAAAAGTTGAGCACAAAGACAAACAGAGAATCTTTCTAAAGAAGAGCTTGGATGTCGATCTCTACGTAAGAGCATGGATCAGTGATGTCAAAGTTGTTCAAAACCTGAAGCAAAATAAAAGGCCAGATCGGTTAAATTACAAACCAAACTGTTTGGTAGGGTTTTGGTTCAAAACAAGATGAAAAAGAAGGTGGTGTGTACCTGTGGGTGCACGATTCCAAAGTTACCAACATGTTTCCCTTTGAAAATGAGGCTGGCTTGTCTCCCCGGTAGAAACTCAGGTTCCTTTCAAGATTAGAGCAAATAGCGGTTACAGCGTTTGCGTTTGGTAATCACAGAGTATGTAAAACTTGTTAAGCTCAGGATCCAAAAACAAAAAGAGCTTACTTGAGAGCGGTTTATATAGTATCCGGTAGTATCATCGGTTGGCACAAATGGGATCGCCATTACTTCCATGATTCTATCAACGAGGCCATGTATAAGCTTGAATTACGCAAAGAAGTTTCTAAGATTAGATTTTAAGTGTCATCCATGGCCAAGAAGATGAGTTGAGAAAAGAAAAGGGAATGAAATCATATACCTCAAATCCAGAAGTAGCACCACAGTGTAGTGCAGCGAGATGGCGGCGATTAGATGCACCGACATCTTTTGTTTCATCCAATAAGGCCACATCACCTATTTCATAAATCTTGAAAACAAAAAAAAACAAAAAAAAGAGGATCAAGAGACCTCAAATCTAGTTGTGGTAATTGGAGAAAGGAAGGTAATCAAATCGCTCACCTTTATAGGTTTAGGATGGTCTTTGTTAGAACCAACAGTTTTCAATATTCCAGGCATCAAACTCGTTCTGACTACCTAATAAACGAAAAAATCTTTCAGCAATGGCGAAGCAGTAACCGAGATGTGAGAAATGGTGGCTGGGTATATGAAAAAGCACTTAAAGAAGAGTTTTGAGAGGTACCTCAAAATCAGCTGACCGCGGGTTCCCAATTATAACAGCTGAATTGTCATCTTTTCTATTTAGCATTGCGAAGTTTTCTTTGTGCGAGCATAGTATCCAAGTCAGAACCTCGGTGTACACATTCATCGCAATCTAAAAGTCCCAAAGATGAATAGATAAAACCTCTGTGAGATACAAATACAAACTTTATTTCATATGGAAAAACACACAAGGATGAGACATAAAAGAAGCAAGTGGAGGTGCTAGTAACCTCTGATCTGAGAAGATCACTAAGCTCATTCAAAGGCAGTGGTTTTATCGAAGCAAGCTTTTTGGTCGGGATTCTATTGTAACCATAGGCAATGGCGACATCCTGGTGAAAGATTAGCCAAGCTATTAATTAACGTATATAAACTCATTTTCTAATGTCATCAACATATAAAGGTCTTGGTTATGGAAAATTACCTCCATAACATCACAAGGGTGGAGGACGTCACTTCTGCTTGGAGGTACATGTACTTTTACAAGACATTGGCTATCGCTAGATTTTGAACGCTCAGCGTGCAATTGCATTCGGTTCAGCAGACTTGTAACCTGGAGGTTACAAATGCCATTTCACAGAACAAAAGGATTGAAACATCGTAGAGCATCATATGGAGACTCAAGAAAGAAGGAAAACACACGGCAGAGCAGAAGGAAAACTTCTAATATAAATGCCAAGATTTACTTTCACTGCAACCTCTAGAAGACTAGATCGATAATTTAACAATAAGAATGGTTCATTAATCACTAAGAAACAAAACAACTTTATCACAGTGCCTGCCTTCATTACCTCTTCCAACTCCAAAGAGACTCCAATTGAGGCTGTGATATAAGAGAGAGGAACTTCCATATCGTAACCAGCTAATTTAGGAAAGATGTCTGAGTCTCCGTTGTCATATGTAACTTCAACAGGCTCAATCTCAAATTTTCTCTCACAATATTCAGAAAATGCTGTAACCTGCAAAACAAAACAGAATGGTTAATGATCATCGAAACATTAATTAGCTAAGAATCATAACTGCTTATCTGTTGACTGCATTACCATTGTATTCAAAACAATCTTGGCCTTTGTCAAATCGGTTGCTGTACATTCAATGAAGACATTCTTTGTCTGCAGGCTAATTGCTGAATGTGCACCATTAATAATTGGTGGCAATGACAGCACAGTTCTGCAAAAGTGAACCTTCATTATTTTCAGTTGATACACATAGTTTACTGTAAAGAACCACCAAATACCGTTTACTGTCGTATAAAACAGGGAAGATGGGTGAGCTCTCGATTATGTGTAGATATTTTTTCAACTTCAAATCTGACTGCAAAGCAGTTATTAAAAAAAACAGCCATCAGAATACATTTTTAAAGAGGAAACTTTTCTTGTTTAAGAAAACTAGATATTATCCTCCATGATTTACCTTGTAAAACTCAATCAGTTCGTCAGCCCTGAAGCTCTTAGTCTACGCCAAGAGATTAAAATCAGCCAGGGTAAAAAAAATGAAACCACCTTACTAAGATGTCATTTGCAAGAAATTGTGATATGAGAAATAAATCATACATCTATTATCAGTGAGACAATGCAAATGCTCTAAACAACAAGAAATAAAATCACATATCTAAATCAGTAGCAGAGAAAGTATCTGATCAAGAATCCTAAATAACAGAATCATGAGACTTTAACCGAGAAAGCACACACTCAAACACCAGGCACAAGGAACTATGTTGAATCAAAGATATACAACTTGATGAACCCATGAGTAAGGCAACTTACTTGCTTCAAAGGTACAAAATTTATATCCATCGGGGACAAAGCCTGAAATAAGAAGCAAATACCAAAATATCAATGGCCTACTGTAAAGCCCATAGAGAAAGACACAGATTGTAAATAAGTTTGACTATCATTTCAGCTAAAGGAATGGCACCAAACGTGATCAGTAGAGGAAGAGTAGAACTGTAGAAGATATAAGAATAAAAGTAGAAACGAGTATAACACTCACCTCATATGTAAATGGCCCCTGTAATGTATCTAAGTCATGAGTTCCAATAGCAACCAGGGATCTTCGCCTAAAATATGCAGTGAATAAAAATGAATATCAGACCATTTACAGAACATAGAAGCCAAATATTCGAATTATTGATGCCAATGCAAACCACAGAGTGATATTTGCAGCTAACAATAGATGGTATGCAAAACTGGAAATGTCAATTTACCGGCAAATATTCTGATGTAACTTATCCTGAAGATCGATAAAGCTGTTATACCGAGCCTCATTGAAGGTTACACCTCTTAAAACAGCACAAACAACATATGGGCGAATCTGAGATGTCTGCAAAAGGCAAAAACTTCAATTCATGAAGGGAAAGAACAAAAAAAACTAAATAAAGGTTGTTTTAGCGGCCAAGGTATATATACAATACACACCTGATCTGATCTAACATTCATTTTAATCATCTTGTCTTTGCTAATGTCAGCAAGCCTATACTTAGGTATCTCCTGTTTCTTGTTGAAAATGCGAAGAGCTTGAGCAAGCCCTTCAAGGCAGAGCAAATCATATCTGCATTGATTAAAAGATGTAAAGGCTCAAGTTTTAATTCTAACAAGTGTCATCATCAAATCAAATGCAAATGTTTTTTTTTTAAACCTGTTGGCAGGAATTTCAATCTTGTAGATGACTTCTTCATCATCACCAGCTTCTTCTTCCATGTGTTTTTCTTTCCTAAGTATTGCTTTCTCAGTTGTCTAGTGTCATTACACAAACTAATCAGGGAAAAAACTAACCACGACACCCAAAAAAAACATTCAACAAAATAAAGAGGAGGCACTGACCACATCATCAAGCTCAATACCAAAACGGAAACATAAATCCTCAAACACTTCTTGTGCTACACAGAGACTGAAATCAGAACATTGCGAAATCAAGAAACAAAAACTGAAACAAGGAAGAGTTCATTAGTGATTACTGTAGGATTCTCCAAGTGCAGCGAATAAGCGATCTCTGCCAACACTCACTGTAGGCATTGTCGCCAGAAGACAAAAAGATGAGGAACTAAACAATACCAAAAAAAAAAAAAACAGGTTTTAAACTTTTAATATGAGATCATAACCCTAGCTGGTACGTAAAAATCGAAACTTTAATCGTATTTTCATCGAATTGTATAAATGTGTGCATATTGTCAACCCAAAAACATCGAGCCCAAATTTTGCAAATGGTTTGGGCTCAAGTGGGCTCAGAATAATCTATCCCTAGTTGGATCTAGTATATTACTATTTATTGGGCTCAATGTTTTAAGCCTTTTATAATATTTAATTTAGCTGACAATTTAATTTGCTTAACCATCTATAAAACTGTAGGGTGGATCGTGTCTGACCCTTAATTCAAGTTTCTATTGAGACTTCAAAGTCATTGCAGACTTGGCCGCATCCGGAAAATGGTTCAGGTCCTTTCGCGACTCAAACTGCCGGTACGCTTTCCGGCTCGCAACGACTCAAACGGGCGGGGGCTCTCTATTTGCTTGCAATGCCGGCTGTTCGCGTTTAGTTAAAAGTAGAAGTAGAGGGCGCCCTTTTCCCCACACTTAAAAAGAGTATAAAAGTCTAAACTACATAAAAAGTAAGAAAGAAAAACTGAGTTACGGGAACCTCGATAATTAGCTATGGTAGGCTCTCTGGTGAAGTTTAGAAGCTGTGTAGGCCACTTGTTTTGGTAAATTAGAAAACATTTTTTGTAATTTGACCTTTTATTATATATTCACATGACAAAAAAAAAAAAAAAAAATCTACAAAACTGTACGAGTAACTCAGGGCCACACAAATAAAAATAAGTGACGTCACTCGAATCTTAAATCCGCCGTCAAAATGCAATTCAGACGAAGCAGCCACAATTCGAGCCGCCATCTATCTACAATCCTCCACCGTCGATTGGACGGAATTCAAATTTCTTAATCGGAGATGTCGACGTTGGTGAAGTCTTATCTCTTTGCTTACAATTTTCTCCAAGCTTCTGCATGGTATCTATCTCTTTCTTTGTCTCCTTCCTCTGTTCTCGTTTTCACTCCCTTTGCCATTTTCGTTGTTTATTCATGAAATTTTTGTTGTTTCTGTAGGACGATATCTCTTGTGAGTATCCTTAGTGGATTTTTATCGAACAAGACGATCAATGGCGCTTATGCTTCTTCTGGATACTTGATAAGTGAGAAGATATTTCGTTGAGCTGGACTTATCTGTCATAAGTTGGCCAAAGTTGGATTGATGATTTCTGAAAAGATGATCTTTTTTGTTGGTTCAGGTGTGATTCAAACTATTTCTATCCTTGAAGTTCTTCATGGAGCCATTGGTAATATTTGGAATGTTTGTGATTTGTTTTTTGTTTTTCCTTTTTGAATGAGTTATGAATTGAAATATGGACTGATTGATTGATCCTCTTTGAATTTAAGGAATTGTGCCTAGTGGATTCTTGTCTCCACTGATGCAATGGAGTGGAAGAACCCATTTCATATTGGCAATTGTTGGACAGCTCAATGAGGTTTGTGTGGTTTTAACTCTTATGAGAGAATCAGTTTCACCAAATCTAATTCTAATGTCAAGTTTTATCATTTAGTTCCAGGATTTGCCATGGCTCTCAATAACACTTGTAGCTTGGTGCCTTGGCGAGGTAAGTTTGATCTTCACATGTCTATCAGTCTTTACATGAATAAGACACATGTCTAGGTGGAACAATGATGTTATATATGCAACTAGTTGTATTACCTCCTAAAGAGAAAAAATTATACCGCCAATTTTACTCTCTATGTTAGCTGAATGATGGATTTGGATGTAGATGATCAGATATCCTCACTATGCTTTAACTTGCCTCGGTAGATGTCCCTATTGGCTAACCTATCTCAGGTACTACATCATACTTTATGTTATATTGTTTTGAACCGAAACATTCCTCCCTATCACAGAATTGTTTTCATGTTAACCATACAGGTACACAGGATTCATCATGATCTATCCAACGGGACTAGTGGGTGAATGTGAGTGCTTTAAAGTTTATTATGTATTGCTCTGAAGCCAAAGTTCTTCTTGTTAACTTTGACCATGTTTCTGCAGTGTTGATCATGTACAAAGCTCTTCCACATGTTAAAGAAAAGAATCTTTACCCAAATCTCTTCTCCGTTTTCCCCTTCAGTTACTACGATTTCCTTTGGGTATGTTCATCGCTTCCTTCTTAATCTTCTTGATCTCGAATAATCAGAGATTTCTTCTTTGGATACTGTCATCATCATTAGCTTTTCCAATAACCATTTTTGACTTGTACATGTCATTTTTATTCAGGTCATCCTCTTGGTGTACCCGTTCCTTTGGTTGAAGCTTTATCTTCAGCTGTTCAAACAAAGAAAGTCTAAGCTTGGAAAATCGGAGAAGCATCACGGCAAGAGAAAGAGAATATGAAGTTCATTCAAACGACTCATCTTTGATTCTTCTGTACACTAATTTTATCCCCAAAAATATCTTTAGAAATATCTTCTGTACACTCATCCGATTTATCGGTTTTAAGTATCACCGCGAAGTTTTAGCAAGGTCGTACCTAGAGAAGAAGAATAAAGTGAACAACCAATACAAATCCCGATTCTGGTATAATCAACCATATTAACTGGAAAATGGCATGAAGCTTCTTAGTTTCAAAGCCTATTCTCGTATCAACAACCATATTAACCGAAAAATGGCGCCAAGCTTCTTAGTTTCAAGCCCAACGCTTAATTGGACTACTTCTAATGGGTTAATTATTGGGGCATACTTCAATAAAATCACCAAATGTTAAGTGAATTTGATGGAATCTCTGAACGAGAAGAATTAATAGAGTTCTACACAAACTTTTCTTCATGTGCCACGAAGTTTAGAGGCCTGTACATCTTTGAAATGAAATCAGGATTAAACACAACTCATTTGTTTACATAAGCAGTTAATAACTATACATAACACCGTAATTAAATTTATTGATATGATTAAGCTTATTGATTTTGAATCAGCTGAGTTTTTATTTTAACCAAAAATTTGTAATTAAATCAATATTATTCAAGGATTTTTGTGTAAGCATTCTTTATATTGCAGTAGCTTAAAAACAATAACCGGTCAATCAAAAACTATATCGTAGCATCATTTCGAACTCTTACTTCAATCAGGATAATCAGATGCCTTAATAATTAAAACTATTCATTTTTGTATTGTTGTGTATGGAAGCTTATCACAAACACACAAATTTCAGAGTAATTTAACAAGTTTTCGTTTTCAGTCTGACTCACTAAAAGTATAAAAGCATATAGAGTTTCGTCTTCAGTCAAACTAATTAATTATTTTGGTCTTTGGACGACGACCCATTTTTTTTTTTTCTATTTCAAATTTAATGGAACAAAATGTTTTCCTCTGCTGGTTTGTGTTATTATTCACTTATCTAAAATTTGTATAGATATTTTCGGTATTTTTATAAGAATATTTGTTTTTGGTTAAGTTCAGGTTTCTCAAGTCTTTTTATTTATGGAATACTAGTATATATACTGACAATGGTTTGATTCTTCCTTATTTACCATTTAAGTTTTCTTTCTAGTAATGTATCAGAATTTTGCGTTAACTCATAAAAGGTACTGAGCTAACAAAATAGATAATATTAGAATGTTCTTTCTATAAGAAAATATGAATTATTACAAGAGTCCTTTGACCAACAAAAAAAAAAGAAGACAATAGTCCAAGTTTATGTGTATTAGTATATAAATGTGCTTTAAGTAACGTCGTAATAGAAAAACAAAAAGTTGATGTATATGTGGTTTAAGTAACGTCATAATGCAAATTGTGAGACGTGAGCCGTGAACCGTTTAAGTGAAATTTATAATATTTGAACTAGTGCAGCACTGAAATTCTTTATAGAAATAAATATTGAAATTCATACCACGAAGCTCGATAACTTTTTTTTGTATAATAGTGGTTTTGAGTATTATGTGCGTAAAGAATATTTGCATAGTAATGAAATAGAGTGTACGATCTAAATTAAATACTTGTACTAGATTGGACCTGTCTGAATTTTACATATCTTTTTGTAATTTTGTCCACGAGAATCCGCTGCAACTGCAATTATTGGGTAGTTAAATGAAAATATGACAATATGTGAAAAAACAAAAATGTGTGTTTAGGAATGTGTAATATAAGTAAATTCAGTTTACTATTATCAAAAGCAATTTCCCAGAGTTCATTTTCGTCTAATTATGATTTATAATTTCTAAGCCCTAAGATGATTAATTTGAAACATGTAATCTTAGTCGTCTCAACAAAGAAATTGGAAGTTATTAATTTTTATGGTTTTAAATTTTAATAAAAGAAGACTCATTTTGACGTCTAATAAAAAAAGTCTTCATCTAGGTCGATCGTGTCATGCAATAAAAAAATGATTATGAAAGTGTCACTGTGGAGTCTGTGATTATCGTTTCTTTATTGTAATACTCATATTCTATGATAATGGAACAGTTTTCTTTTCTTTTTTCCCCTATAAGCTGATTTTATGCTTCGTTAATATTCATAAAAATATAACATAAACCTACCTATCTATTCCTATGAAATCACTAATGCATGTTAGTAATATTACAATGTTTTCAAAAATCTAATGACTAAAAGAAAAGTATTCTTAACTAAAAATAGACTATGTCCCCAATGTCCCCAATGTCCCCAATGTCCCCTGCGTATAGTAGTATGCATATATGAATAAAAATAAAACTTATGCTTTTGAGAAATTTTATGTAAAATAACTAGTTTGAGAAATTTGAAGTATGTAAAATAACTAGTTTAGTGTTTTTAGGTGTTATTGAATCTACGTTTTCAAATGTTTTTAGAAAGGGTTGTCCAGTCAACGTTTTAAAATGCTTTCAATACTTGAGAAAAAACTTGTATTTTGTTTACACATGTTTTTGATAAGAAAATACATTAAAATCCATTTTAATCCAAATGGAACTAAACCAAATAGATGTTGAATAATATTTGTCTTTAATTTTTTTTTTTAAATACACAAACAAATGCTTAATCCAATAATAGTAAAATTTTATATACTTTTCAAAATACATCCACTTACTAAATTAAAGTTCAACGATCCACTTTACATTTTTATTTGTTATCTTTTTCTTTGTCTCACAATCGCACATTGTTTAATGACTTTTCAAAAGACATTCCATTGAAAAACTAACCCCTTTTTAATTATTATTTTATACTTCTAAAAACCAAGCAGTTCACTGATATTCGTCATTGATTCAATGTAGATGCATCTACTATATATAGGTTCAATATACCCATTAGGAGAAATCATTCTTAGTCCTAAACAGAGTATAACAAACACACAGATCAATGGATGATTTTTATTCTCCTATTTGGCTTCATCAAGAGGTACCATAATAATAATAATAATCATCATCATCATATAGGCCAATTTTTTTGTTCTTTCTTTATTTTAAAGATTTCTGATATGAATTCTTAATTTTTGAAATGCAGAGCATTGATGAGATGAGACAGAATCTACACAACACTATGTTCGAAGTAGAGACACTGGAAATGGAAGCTAATGAGAAATCAAGAACACACAGAGAAGGAGTGAACCAACTTCTCAATCTCCTAAAATTCACTCAACAAGAACGAGACGAAGCTAGACAACAATTATCCCAACTTATCTTCCAAACTCAACAAAACCCTAATTCAAGAAGCATCAGTGAATCAAACAGCTTCTCTCAAGATGGATCTTCTTCTCCTTCTTCCTCAGAACTCTCCAGCTTCCTAAACATTCATCCTCAGCCGTCGATGATCTACGAAGATCCAACGGCTCATAATAACCATCAGCTCGATCCTCTAGACGTTCTCGTGATGGGGAAAGCTTTTCCGGAAACCGGAAAGCTTTTGAAAGCGGTGGTGGAAGCTGGACCACTTCTTCAAACGCTTCTTGTGGCGGGACCGCTACCGAAATGGGTAAACCCACCGCCTCAAACGCAATCGCGGCGTTTTGAGTTACCTCCTATCTCGTTCAGAGGGTCCGATGTTAGTAGCGCGTCGGGTCGATGTGATTCTCTGACGTCTTCGGATTCGGTTATGAGATTTGAGTTCGGTTTGAGTGCGGTTATTGATCAACCAATGTTAACCGGAAAGAGGAAGAGAATAGAGTAGAGCGAATCGATCATTTTTACGAGATTTTAAAGAGTAGTTTTGTAAGTTGGTTGGGTGGTTATTTTTGTCCCTTCTCTATAAGACTATAATTCGATTATTATGTCAAATCTGGTTTCGGAAAATGTTTGGGTTTCATTACACTTTCAGTTTTTTCTTTTTTTTTTTAATTGCAATATCAGAACTGTAGATTTTGGTCGACTATTTCTTTTCCAAGAGTCTAGTTAAGAGACTTCACTCCACTACTTGTAAATAAATTAATTAAACAATAAATACAAAACTCAAAAGTATTCTTTTATATCAAAAGCTTTTGGTTCAAGCCAAAGGCTGGTCGTTATCAGAGATATAAATGTGACCCATCTTCTTGCGTTTGGTCTCCATATATCTTCTGTTCTCCTTGGTGATTGGTGTCACCACCGGCACACGGCCAACTACAGCGAGTCCGTACCCTTTCAGACCGGTGAACTTCGCCGGATTATTCGTCATTAGTCTCATTGTTCTCACTCCTATGTCTCGTAGCATCTACATTATAGACCATTCCAAAACCAATAAACTTGAGAGATTTCACAGCAATTGTATTCGTACATGGGGGTGAGTAAATAAATAGACAAGAGCATACACTTTTGATCCGAATACCTAACTAAAGGTGCTCTAACCCAAGTCAAAACCAATTAAAAATTAATTCTTAGTATAATCTTAGTTATTATTCTAATCCAATAACCAAACCGATATAATATGGCTAACCTGAGCACCGATACCGTATTCACGAGCATCAATGGCTAAGCCAAGTTCAAGATTGGCCTGAACAGTGTCGTGTCCTTCGTCCTGCAAGTTATAAGCTCTAAGTTTGTGACCAAGGCCAATGCCTCTTCCTTCGTGTCCACGAAGATACACGACAACTCCTCTTCCCTCTTTCTCGATTAACTCCATGGCTAAATCTAATTGGTTTCCACAGTCACACCGAGCTGAGCCAAAAATGTCTCCTGTTAAGCACTCTGAATGCACTCGTACCAGAATGTCCTCACCATTTCCGATGTTTCCCTGGTCACAATTTAGACAGAAACAAACCCAAGACTGGTCTTAAGATGACACCAATGCAAACTGATCAAGATTTAGAAGCAAGTGCTGCTTGATTTACCTTAACGAGAGCGATATTTTCCGTTCCATCGAGTTTAGATCGATAACAATAAGCTTGGAAAAGACCCCATTTGGTAGGCAAACGAGACACTGTTATTCTCTCCACAAGCTTATCTCGCTTTCTTCGATATCTACGAGTATTTCAAACTAGCCAGAGTTTAGCAAATTTACTTCTTTCTATAGTTATCTATCTTCTCAATACATTTTATTTCTTCTTCTCTAACCTGATTAGATCAGTCAACGATACAATGGGAATGCCGTGTTCTGAAGCAAGCTTTTTCATATACATTAGCGAGGCCATTGACCCATCTTCTTGATCAAGAATAGCTGAAAGAACAGAGACCGGGCGTAAATTAGCCAGTATCATTAGATCCACTGAAGCTTCAGTGTGACCGGCTCTCCTCAACACTCCCCCGTCTCTGTACTTGAGAGGAAACACATGGCCAGGTCTCCTGAAATCCTCTGGTTTAGCTTCGAGAGAAGAAAGCGCAAGAACTGTCATCGCCCTGTCTGAAGCTGATACTCCAGTTGATGTTCCGGATTTTGCATCCTATAACCAAGAAGTTTTATCAGAACTCAGAAGCAATTTAACCCTCTAGAGGGTTATATCTATTATTTTTTCAAATCTTTACCACGGTGATGGTGAAAGTTGGAGCAGAGGAATCTTCGTCTTCCATTTCGGGTGACATGAGTGTAAGGCTTAATCCTTCGAGATCTTCTTTCTTCATCCCAACTGAGACAATCCCAGAACCATTCTTAATTAGAAAGGCTATGTCTTTTGGACTCGTTAGAGTTGCCGCCATTATCAGATTCCCTTCAACATCCCCGTTTTCATCGTCAACAACAATCACAAACTGAAAAATAAGAAGAAGAAAAAATGAAAGTAAGACCGAAACTATACAACTGAAAAACAGAGCATAAGCAATGGTCTTCAAGAGAATGCCCAAGAACAAACCTTTCCTTGGCGTAGAGCTTGAAGAGCAAGCTCGATAGAGGAATAACCTTGAGTAGGACAATCTGGATCACCCTCTGCGTCACTCACGAAGAAATCATCAGTCTCAGGCGTGGTTTTCGCGTCAACTGTTTCGAATGAAGCAGAATCAAACAACGACCCATCGGTTCCTCTCCGAGGATTTTCATCGAACACGTTGCGATCACTATTCCCACTAGCCTTAATCTCCCAACGTGAACCATTAACCAATCTCCAGCAAGTAGCAGCAAACCTAGGAGACCTATACGAGACATTGTTTTCAGCGAAACAACACCGAGAAACAAAATAACAAAGAGGAAACTGTTATCAATCAAACCTTGAATTAATGAAGCTGTGAGCTAAAAAGATGTGAGAATGATATAAAGCAGATTCCATCTACGTGATGAAACATATATCTCTCTCTTCGTACGACTCGCTGATTCTCGTCTCCTTTATCGGAAAGTTTAAAAATTTCAGACATTTTCCGGAAGATGGAAGAAAAAATTACGACCACGAGTTTCGGATTTATCTTCTGTCGTCGTCGTCATCGTACTAAGTGGTGTTTCTCAGGGACCACATTGATCGTGGAAAAAACGGAAACCTTCTGGCTCCTTTGGAAGGTTTTGACCTTTGACTCGTCATTTTAAACAATTCGCAATTATCGAGTGCTGACGTGGCGGGTCATTAGAAAACGAGTCCATTTTTCTCTAATGCCATTGGGTCCAACTGGTATATTTCGTGTTATACACATTGTATAACAAATAGCAGATTCGAACCCTAAGTGTGCGGACGCGCACCGAAAGTTTACACCAATGAGCTAATGTATTTTTTTTGGTATCATTTACAATTACATCTATATAACTTTATTTGGTCGAATTTCTAATTTTATTAAGGATAAAATCGTTATTTTACAGCGAATTAGACCTTAAGAGGATAATCGGTGTTTTACTACCAATCACAAATTTTTTGTTGTACGCATTCCGCATATTGAAAATTATGATCAAGAATTACTCTATGCACCATCATCTACTTCAGAGATCTCTACTGAAACATTTTTTAAATACAAAAGTCCAGTACCTTCCAACTAATTAGAATGGCATTAGAAAAAAGTTTTTTCCAATTAGTGGCATGAGAGAAATAGATTCAATTTAATTAGTAACTAGTGTTTTTACGTTATATATACATATATTTTTTTTTTTTTGCTATGATTGGTATTTATACTCATATAATTAGTAACGAAACACTGTTCACATCTATAAGAAATAAAACTGCACATTTTGTTGAAAAAGAAAATAAAAACAAATCTCTTTTTGTTGGACAACCTTTTTAACGAATTAGAGATATAGGTTTAGTTGGTTTAGTCATGGTTTAGTTCAATTAATTATCTTTGGTTTACTCTGTTTGTATATAATCTTTGGTTTGTATCTCAATTACACTTGAATGAAGTTTTTATTATTTTCTCCTAATCTGTTTCACTCTCAATCGATCACTGTCGATCTCTAATGGTTTTGGGGGAAACTAATACCTTACACAACACTTCTCAAAAATAAATAAACATCCTTTTCCTACAAATATTGGGAATCTTGTACACTTCAGACAACTTCCACTATTAGAATTAGACCATTCTAGATACGTTACCAGTTACCACACCACATAAATAGTAGCAATCCCACCGGCTTGATGTTTTCAAATTAATGCCAACCTTATGTGAAATGACAATTTTACCTTAATAAAACTAGGAACTCGACCAAATAATGTTATATAAATGTAACTTAGAAAACCCCGAACGGAACAACTTTAAGAGGGGAAATCAAAGAAGAGGAGGCCGGTGGAGCAAATCCGATCGAGACGGAGAAGTCGCCGGAGAGTTTCTTAAACTTGTTTTCAGAGGGCTAGAGAGAGTCATATAAAATTTTACTCCGATCTCACTAGATCGGATTGGCCGTTGTATTGTATCAATCCGTTCGTAGTCTAGTTTGAAATCTCTGAGCTCAGAGGTGTGTGTAGTCACTGTGATTTCACACCCTTGCGTTACAAATCGGAGCTTGTATTGTGTGATTGTATTGGTTAATTTGTGATATGTTTTGTGTTCAGAGGTGGATGGGCCATGGCGGAGCCGGAATCAGTAAACGGATTAAAGGAGAACAAATTATGGAAAGGTGTATTCGCTGTTTCCGGCATTATGTCTACTCTTGTAATCTATGGTGTTCTTCAGGTCTCTCTTGTTTTTTTTTTCATGATACGATTTTTTATGAAATTTCTTCCCTTTCTTCTGTTTTATGATTAGAAAGAAATCTTTTGTGGGTTGTTACTTTATTTTGTTTGATTGTAATTTGTAGGAGAAGATAATGAGAGTTCCTTATGGAGTGAACAAAGAGTATTTTAAGTACTCTTTGTTTTTGGTTTTCTGCAATAGACTCACTACATCAGCTGTCTCTGCTGGTGCTTTATTGGTAAACTAGCAAAACAACTCAACTTGTGTTTATATTCATTCATATACTTAAGTCTTAAGAAACTTTTTTGAATTTGTAGGCAAGTAAGAAAGTTTTGGATCCTGTAGCTCCGGTTTACAAATATTGTCTTATCTCAGTGACTAACATCTTAACCACAACATGCCAATATGAGGTAAGATTTTACTTTTATGTATATGAACTTTGTATGTTTACTTTTTTTTTTTGCTTTTACCATCTGTAATGCGTACAGGCTCTCAAGTATGTGAGCTTCCCAGTCCAAACTCTTGCAAAATGTGCCAAGATGATTCCAGTAATGGTAAGTTGTAACATTCTTTTTTTTGGTAAGAGATGGAAACTCATGCGTTTGAGTTTTAGCCGTCACCATTCTGATATCTCTGCTCTTGTACAGGTATGGGGAACACTCATCATGCAAAAGAAGTACAAGGGATTTGACTATTTAGTGGCCTTTCTGGTGACCCTTGGCTGCTCTGTCTTCATTCTTTTTCCGGTATAAACCTGCTCTATACTCATTACTGAATCATTTCTAAGGCTTCCGTTAGTTAGAGTATCACATTTGCCATGAACATCAAGGTAAGAGATGTACTGATGTTTGTTTATGGAAATCTGAACTGTAGGCAGGAGATGATGTTAGTCCTTACAATAAGGGAAGGGAAAATACTGTTTGGGGTGTTTCCCTTATGGCTGGTTATCTTGGGTATGTGTATCCGTGTTATTCGTTTCACCATTCATGCAATTATACTCAAGATTTTGTTGTCTGGTTATGAATTTAGGAATCTCGATACTTTGTTCTTACTAGTCACGATGGTGTATTTGGTATTTGGATAACTAACAGGTTTGATGGCTTTACAAGCACATTCCAAGACAAACTCTTTAAAGGATATAATATGGAGATACATAACCAAATATTCTACACAACACTTTGTTCTTGTGTTCTGAGTTTCACAGGTGAGAATCTTACTTGTTTGTGCTATCTTTACTGTAAGAGTCGCATCTTTTTCTGTCACTGTCATTTTCTCTGGACACTGCACTATTGATTTTTTCCCCTTGGTGGTTCGTTTCGGCTTAGTCCTATTCCCACTAAAAAATTCTATATGCTTATTATTTTGTAAATCTTATGTTTGATGTAGGACTTATATTGCAAGACCATTTACTACCAGCTGTAGATTTTGTTTCTCTGCATAGTGATTGTTTACTCGACATCGCTCTGCTTTCGACAGTGAGTTTAAGTCTCCTCGATTCATCTACTTAGTCATTACATTTTTTTTTGTTTTTTTTGTCGTCAATCTACTTAGTCATTACATTAAAATGCATTTTCATCCAAATTAGTCTGATTGCGTTTTTGTAGTCTAATAATAGGTCCACAAGATGCATGTATTATTATTCATGAAACATATCCATGATTCTATGATCCGAAACAAAAGGCAAAGATGACATCTCATGATACAATCTTCCTATTTTGGCTCTTTGATTCTGTCTGAACTTATCAGGGATTAATGTGCAGGTTGCAACAGCAAGCCAGTTCTTCATTTCTTACACCATTAGGACATTTGGTGCTCTGACATTCGCTGCAATCATGACGACAAGACAGGTAAAAAACAAACCCGATCTCAGTCCGACTAATCCGTCTTAATAACTAACACGATCCGTTTCTTATGTTACTAATCCGTCTTGATAAAGCTTGCAAGCATCATGCTCTCATGCATTTGGTTCTCTCATCCTCTTAGCTGGGAGCAATGTATCGGATCGGTATATTTTCGATTCTTTTACTGTTTTATGGAACTTGAATTGAACCATTAAATCCTTGAAAAACTTAGGCATTCCGATTACTTTATCTTATACTTTTGATTCTTCAACTAACCGAGTTCGTTTGATCAGGTCATCGTTTTCGGATCTTTATATGCGAAAAACTTACTGAACAACAACAAAAAATCACAAAAGCCACCGCTGCCTCCAGAACTTCCGCAGTAAGAAAAGGCTGAGGCCTCTTAAGAAGGAACCTTTAACACCATTTAGAGGGTTCTTTTCTCTTAATATAACCCTCTAAACAAAAAAAAGAAAGAAAAAAAAAACTAGCCGTTAAGGAACTTAAATTATTATAATTCATATAGAATCTATGTATTTTTTCGTCTTTTATTTAACGTTTTTGGATCTCTTGTAGAGCTTATTTCATATTTTATTATAATTACATATGTATGTGTTTGCTGCTGCGTGTGGATGAAATTGAGTTTCTTGTTGGTAGTATAGTGTAGACGAGAGAGATTAACGGTAGTGGAAATCAGGAAATGTTAATTTTCTGTAGTTTAAAATTTTTGGTTTGAAAATAAAAATTATCACATATACAACTCATTTGAATCTAGACTGGTAATAGAGTGGTAAAATCTAAACACCGTTTACACTGTACTTTTATTTTAGTTTTGCTCTTTTGCTTACTAGATTGCATTTGGTCGTGTTTTTGGATAATATGCAATAAGTAAATAATGATATCACTCAAATCTTTTAACATTTATTAAATTCTTGAAAATCAAAATAATGCATGAACTTCCTGTACAATAAGAGACGCTATAGTCTATAGAACATTTTTTAATATGTAAGTTCTTAGCAGCTAAACCGTCCCAAAGTAATATTAACAATACATTTTTAATGAAACTACGACATAGTCATCTATAGTTTGCAATTTTTTAGAAGTTAGTATGAGGTTAGTTTTATGTTCCTTTTTTTCTGTTAAAGCGTTCATATTATATTTTATAGTTTATATATACTAATTTGTCTTTGAATTGGTCCAATTTTAGATTGAAAGATTAAAAATGACCGTAGTTTGTTAGAATTTTAATTTTCAATTTCTTATGTAACCAATTGAGATATCGATTGATTCCCAACCGACTTTCCTTTTTTGCCACTTCCTGGTCATCATCAGAAGAATAATTCAGAGAAGAGTTCAAGGGAGAAGAAGTCGATATCGTAAACATTATAATAAGATCTTCTCTTACATGTTTTCTAAAGGTGATAACTTGCAGTCTTATATATGTTATGTGGATTATTCTTAATTTCTACACAATATACTTGAATGCTTCAAACGAATATAACTAAGAAATTTTCTTCAAGTCTATATTTTTTCATAAAATAACAATTTTTATTATAAGAAGTAATCAGTGAAAATGTTAGCTTGGTTTATTAATTTAGGAATGTTTTTGCAGGAGATTTTTTAAAATATGTGCATCGGATAATTAAAATTAATTTACTATATTTTTTTTTGTTAAAGGATATACTTAATTTATTAGATTTAATAGTTAGTTTTCCATTCCGTTCTATGTTGTGTGGTTTTTTTTAATAAATAAAATCGTTCTATGTTGTGTTCCTCCCTCGCGTTTGTATCAATTTAATTAGAGCAATCGAATATGGTACTATTAACTTACTTAATTAGTCTCTTTATAAAAAAAAACTTACTTAATTAGTCATAACCGTAGGTGAAACAAAAACACCAACGGAAGACTGAAGACGTTTTCTTGATGAAGTTATAAATTCGTAAACATACGACGACGTCAAAACGAAAGGTCCATATTCACACCTTGAACTAAAATAAATAGTCAAACATAATTAATATCGCATCACAGATTCGTTAAATATATAACTTATTCATATTAAAAAATTAATTTTGGTCTTAAAATATAAAATAATATTAAAGGAAAGTTTATATAAGCAATATTTTGCGTGACGCGCATAGTTTCTTTCAATTCACAATTGCTAAATCAAAGTCAAACGGTGCGTATATAAGGAAGGTTTTACCTATGCATGGACCATGGTGTTATACAGAACTTATACTGTTATAATATAAGCTACTTAATTAATTAATACCTATATGGCTATATATGCATTATTTATTTATATATATATATATATGCATACTGCATAGTCGCGATAATATTCACGTGCCATGTATCACGTATGCATATAATTTCAACACTGTTATTTTATTTTTTTTTGTTAAAGTTTTCAACACTATCATTACTCACTCCATACCATTTTATTAAATATTTTGGTTAAAAAATGTATATTAATGAAATTTTTTTTTTATAAAAATATCATTTAATGTTTTATTTTAAATTCATTTAATCAATTAAAATTTAAGTTTTGCATAAAATTTTATAAAACATCTAATAAAATAGAACAAAAAAGATAGGTTAAAACTTCTTATAAAATGGAGCAGATAGAGTATATAACTAGTTGACAAAAAGAGAGAGTACAACTTTAATTTCTTTATTTATTTATTTATATATTGTATATGTTGTCATTAATAAAGTGAGAAATTCATGTTCAAAATTATTTAGAACACAAAAATGTTAACATTAGCTAGGTTGTGCATATTGTATATAGAGATTGTATAATGCATGCTAAGAATCAGTCAATATGCCGATTGGATGATTCTTGGAAGATTGGAGGATGACGATGAAACGAGTAGCCAAGCCAGTAGGTAGTTTGTAGTGGATCTTAAAGGTCTAACATCCCATATGATAGACCTTCAAGATTTTCATAGTATATATATTCCACTAGCATATATAGTATATATATTCGGCATTCAAAGAGACTTGTTGAAAAATATATTTGTTTAGGTGCTTCTAGTTAAGTGAGTTAACAATAATAACGAAAAGTCAAACAAGTATATGAACACACCACACGAAACTCGTTCAATTCCATACTTCTTGCGATTTGTTGCTTAAAAACAAATTGAACACGTTCACTCAAATTTTAATGTGAAATATAATGGTTTACTACAATTCACCAATTCAGTTTTTATGTCCAATTTTTTTTCTTTTTTAGGACAGGGCACATGGAAAAAAATCTAAAGTGAATGAACGACTAAAGAAGATGATAATGCTTGTTGTATGATTGTTTCAGCAATTTCTAGATAATTATCAGAAAGGCCGCTTCAGCCTTCAGATCAGCTAAACTAACTCATAATCAATCCGACTATGCCGCCAATTAAATTCAGTCCCAGTTTAAGTTGAAACCCTAAAATTGATTCAAACTCTCTCTGTTTAAATTTTGGGAAAGCTAAAGTTGTTACAAAGATCAACAATTTACAGCACAATACTCATGCGAACAGAGGCAAAACATCTCACATATATGACCGGTTATTTTTGTGAAATGAACTAATCTCTTTTTTTTTTTAATCATGGGAATATAATATATCTTTTAACAAGTAGTCTTTGATGGACTATCCATAATTTTAACAGGTTATTTGGATAGACCCGTAAATAAATGGTCACACTTAGCAAGGTAAAATCTTAATTTTATATTAGTCGGACAAAAACAAAAACTAAGTGCTCTAAACAGAAAAAACTGGATCGGCCCCTGTTTAGTCCAAATCCCTAGGGGCCGGGCCATAATGAAGACTTATACGTAATTTGAATTGCATGGAGACTTTAGCTTTATCCTCGTCGGCAAGTTCCACTCGACTCACGTCACTCAGGTGTTACTTATGGATCATCCATCTTTAGGTTCGCCTCTTTCATTTCTTTTTCCACTTTAGATCCATTATCACTCTTTTCCACGACAAAAGAATAAAGATTGATTTTACTTTTCCATTAGATAACTAATTTGTTTCTTTTTTGACGGCAGGTAACTAATTTTCGAACCAATACTATCAAATAATATACAAATATTCTACCAAAGTCCAAACAATTAATTTACATATTAACAGAGACAACAAAAAGAACATCTAGTGACATATTAACATGCTAAACGACATCTGTTGCTTCTTGAGACTACCCATAATGTAAATTATAGTGGAAATACTATAACCTTTCATATATTGAAATGTTAAAGACTTAAAGTTGTATGATTTTAATTATGAAATGTAAGATGTCGTTTAACGTTTTTTTGTTGTTGTTGTTACCTATCGTTTTAATTTTAAATTAAAGGTCTGACAGGGGACATATTTTACTATAATAAGAAAAATTGAAACCTAGATCAAGAGTATTAACAAACAGTTAAATTTATATTTGACATTTGATAAAACTGTATATTGTTAAATTAAAAATGGTTTTAGATGGAAAATTTTGTATTGTTCTCCCCCGACCCTATTATAAGCATAATTAAGAGATGGAGAAAACCAATATGAAGTTATGAACTAATAGTCGTATTATCTTATAAAAAACAAAAAAAGCCTAATACTAGTCGTATTATGGCAATTTAGGCTCTTTGAACATTTTTCAAAAACAGTAGATTAGTTTTCATTTACGTGGCGGCAGGACGCAATATGGAACTTGTAAATCATGGGATGGAACCTTCCTCACAATCTTCGTTTCCCAAAATATCAAACTAGTCGAACAGCAAACTTACAGATGTATTCTCGAAATAGAAAGCTAATTAACATACTTATTGTTTACTTTTCAATACTGCTTAAAAATATACAAAACTGCTTAATTCTAACGGAAGAAATAATCTGTAACACACGGACCAACATTACCATTTAAGATTGACAACTTCTTACCATTATTATTTTGGTGCATTCAATATTAAAATTAGAATTGATATTCGTTTGTAGAAACGGTAACGGTGCAAAAAAATTGCAGCTTGCAGAAGCAATAAATGTAATACTTTCGTCATAATTGACTAAACTAACCCTTTTGCTCTGACTTTGCCAATGTCTTGTCTTGTCGTTTTTTTGACACCGCGTTTGACTAATCAACTATAATCCACATATACATATACGTATCTCTCCTTATAATATCACTACAACATATATATATATATATATAGCTCTCCCTCTACCTTCCTCATCTTATCTGCTTACACTTTGATTACCAAACAAACAAACAAACAAACAAACTACAAGTTATATTTTTTTTTGTTGAGTAACCAAAAAAAAACAAAGTACCTTCTTCTTCACACATAAAAAAGAAAGGCCACCAGGAAAAAAAACACAGAAAAAAATGGGGAAACACTTATTCCGATCATCTCCTCCGCCGGAGAAACGAACAGCTCACCTATCGTTGGCGGAATCAGCTGTACAAGAGTGTATGAGCAACATCAACTCCGTCATATCCATATGGACTTCTTCTTCTTCTTCTTCGTCTGAAGAATTCCTCTTTTCCACCAATAGTCGTCGTGAAGCCGAAGAGTTCGTAGAAGCCGTTAGGCATTTACAAAGCACGATGCACCGTTTAGTTTCCGTTAATCCGTCGTCGGATAAGCTGGTTTACGCACAGAATCTGATGCAATCGGCGATGAAGCTTCTTGAATCGGAGTTTCATCGTGTGTTAAAGGCGAATCGGGAGTATTTAGATCCGGAATCTGTCTCCGTTCGATCTTACAGATCTTCTAGATTCAGTACTTCGACTACGGCTAGTGTTTCTGATTCCGAAGACGAAAACGGTTACGAAGAAAACGCCGACGACGAGCATAGATTCTCCGGCGGAGATACTGACGCCATGGATGATTTGAAGATGATTGCTGATTGTATGATTTCTACTGGTTACGCCAAGGAATGTGTTAGGGCTTATAAAACTGTACGGAAAGCGATTGTCGATGAGACGCTGCATAATTTGAGGGTGGAGCGATTCAATCTTCATCAGATTCAGAAGATGGATTGGGATGTTCTTGAATCCAAGATCAAAACGTGGTTAAAAGCTGTGAAATTAGCTGTTAGATCTTTGTTCTTCGGTGAGAGGATTCTCGCCGATCATGTTTTCTCATCCTCCGGTCTAATTGTTGAATCATCTTTCACAGAGATTACTCAAGAAGGAGCTTTGATTCTCTTTAGTTTCCCGGAAAATGCGGGAAAGATTAAGAAATTAACTCCAGAGAAAATGTTTCGGTTCCTGGATATGTACGAAGCTCTTGCGAATCTCTTTGTGGAGATTGAATCGATTTTTTACTTTGAATCAGCCGCCGCCGTTAGGTCTCAGGTGATTAACTCGCTAGCTAGACTTGGCGATGCCGTTAGATCGATGATGACGGATTTCGAATCGGCGATTCAGAAAGAAACCTCGAAATCTCCGGTAATCGGCGGTGGTGTTCATCCTCTTACACGTTACGTCATGAATTACCTCAACTTCCTCGCCGATTACGGCGATTCGATCGCCGCCATCTTCGAGAATTGGAAACTAAGCGTGCCGACTCCGTTACCGGACTCTTTATTCATCAGCGGCGGCGACGAAGCTAATCCGGAGGATTTGTACTCATCTCCGGTGTCTGTACGAATCGCTTGGGTGATTCTCCTCACGCTTTGCAAAATCGACGGCAAAGCTCAGCCGTACAAAGACGTCGCTCTGTCTTATCTCTTCCTCGCCAATAATCTTCAATACGTCGTCGTTAAGGTCCGAACGTCGAATCTGAAGCTTCTTCTCGGCGACGATTGGGTGGTGAGGCACGAGGAGAAGGTGAAGCAGTACGCCGATAAGTTCGAGAAGCTCGCATGGGGGAGAGTGCTGACGTTATTACCGGAAAATCCGAGGGAAGAGATTTCGCCGGAGGAGGCTCATGAATTATTCGCCAGATTCAATGATGAGTTCGAAACGTCGTACCGGAAACAAACTTCGTGGGTCATACCCGACCCGAAACTTAGGGACCAGATCAAAGTCTCGTTGAGTCGAAAACTTATGCTGGCTTGCACCGAGTTCTACCGGATGAACCGGGTCGGTTTGGTAGGAGATACATTTAACGAGTCTATTGTCAGATATACCCCTGAAGATATAGGAAATTATATCTCCGATCTGTATTTTGGGTCCAGAGGCTCAGGGAGTGTCTCGGCAAATGGATCCGGATCTGGGTCTGGATCCGGATCCGGAGCCGGTTCGTCGACTACGGGTAAATCTCGGGGAGGACGTAGCCATTGAATGAGAATCTCGTGATATTTTGCTTAATTATTAGGGCGATATTAGTTTTTCTTATAAAAGAAAAATGTGTGGTTTTAGTTTACAGTGATGTATGATTGTATCGAATCTCTTTTTCAGTTATGTGTACAGAAACTATATGTTAAAAATTATTTATTGAAAGCTACTTTTTCATCTTTAATCATTCGCTTCTTTTGGAATTTTGTGATTTATCAACGGAATGATTATTTCCGACGCTTGAAGATAGATTTATTAGCGCAGAGACATATATACGCAAAAGACAATATTAATAGGTTGCTCTCATTCGTGTTTATTTCTAAATTATGTTCCAAGTCTTCTTCTGAGTTGGTAAGAGTCGACTGTCACAAGTCTACATCTACATGTGATTTTTGGTGGTGGCTCCAAGTTGGTAAGAGTCTACTGTCTAGGTGTCCAATTTTAGTTCGATAGTATGGTCCAAGTCTTTTGACTAAAATTTGATTTTGGTGGTATATAACTCCAAGTTGATACGAGTCCTTACAATAATGCAATAAAAATTTATTTCATCTACTAGTATTTGGATTTTTAAACAAACATAAATCTCTCGACTGAATCTTATAAAGGGAACATATAATGACATGTTATAACATAGAAAAATGTTATAAAAGAAACATAAAATGACATCACGCATTATGATAGAATGTTATATTGTACTGTTTAGAAACTATATTTCCTTTCATAGAGTTATATCAAAACGGTACAATATCAAAAAAAGAAAAAGAAAAAGAAAAAGGTAGAATGGCCAGTTATATCAATTAAAATATGCAATTTCAACTTAAAAATATATAGATTTTGAAATAGCATGCTGAAAAAGTTAGTGTTAGGCTTAGGGCCACGGAATATTTATAGACCCCTCTCCAACTTTATGAGTCCTTCTTATCCTTAATCATATCATATTACATAGCATAGCCGTTATAATTACGAGGAAATGTGGAAGGAAAATGGAATTAGGAGAAGAAAAAAGCCTAAACAACGATGGAGCAAAATGTCCCTTGTCAAGTAAAATCGTATCTCGATCTTGAAAAATTAAATATAAAATCATCTAGTATCTTTCGCAACAAGTTATAAAACCATTAGTTTATTCATTAAAACGAGATCTTACATTCATATAAGTTCACGAAAAGCGACAATATTTCACAACACAACACAACAAACCACAAACTTAATTAAGCACACACGCTTTCTATTTCACACACCAAATCCTCATTCTTCAATAATTAGCCGGAGATATCAATCGACTTGACTTCAGGTTTCTTCTCCGGTGATTTCGGAACCATAACCGTAAGCACACCATTCTCCATAGTCGCCTTCACTTCTTCAATCTTCGCATTCTCCGGCAACCTAAACATCCTCATAAACTTCCCAGTAGCTCTCTCCACACGGTGCCACTTGTCGTTCTTCTCTTCGTTCTCCTTGCTCCTCTCTCCGCTTATCTGCAGAATGTTCTTATCTTCAACCTCAACCTTCACTTCTTCCTTCTTCAGCCCCGGAAAATCCGCTTTGAACACGTGTGTAAACGCTGCTACGTCACGAGCCGTTGAAGCGGATGCGTTTGCTAACGCTGAAGATGGCGTGAAGAATCCTTCCAATGGATCCCATACGTCTAACGAGAACGGATCAAAAACGTTTGATCTACGTCCTCCGAAAATGCTTGGAATTAGAGACATCACTCGTTGCTTTTCAAGTTGTTTTGATTCTTGATTTTCTTAGATGCTTTGATCTGATTTTCTAAGATCACTAAGTGGTTCATATTTATAGGGAATTAGATGATGATGAGAGAACGTTCTTTGAATTTCTTGAATATAGAAGAAAATGCTCTTTTTTCTAAAACCTTCGTTTGTTGTCTAGAGTCTAGACAGACATTATGAAGTGATCAGATTTTTCTTGGCATTTCTTGAAGTTTCTTTCGGTTGTTGAAATTAGACGACGTGCATTCTTTTGTTGGCACATAAACAACGTGCCGTTTTGGATATCTATGGGCTTGGTGTAGTAGACCTTCTTTGTTTTAAAACACCTATATCTTATTGCGGCCCATTTCTTCATTTTCATTAAGTATGTTCTTTAATTATTCTAACGTTGATGGAAAACAAAACAGGTTTTAAGCGTTAATAGTGTAATTATCGAGCAATTAAATTGTCACCAATTTATAACGTTTACATTAAAAAATGTGCATGATAGGTTTTTTTTTTTGGGTTTTCAACTTATAAATACCTTGCACATCCTCGTTTTCTAAATATCAAATACAAATAATATTCTTTAAATTATTTTCTACCCACCAACGAAAAAACCATTATATTCTAAAACATAAGCAGTTATGGCTAAACTTAGCATTCAAATGTTATTTGTAGTTGTAGCTTTGGTGTGTGCATTTGTTCCTGTTTTGTCTGTCGAAGAAGCTGAAGCAAAAGCATTATGGGATACATGTCTTGTTAAGATCACACCTAAGTGTGCATTGGATATCATTGCTGTTGTTTTCGAAAATGGAACTCTCTCAGATTTATGTTGCCATGACCTTGTTCAAGAGGGAAAATTGTGTCATGATACACTCATCAAATATATTTCAGACAGACCAAGCTTAATTGTCAAAGAAACTCAGTTTTTAAAGAAAAGAGATGATTTGTGGGCTCATTGTGTCTCCATCTCTAAAACTGTTTAAATTATGCATTGCTTATATTACTTCAATTGAATAAAATGGTATTTCATTGTTATTATAATTTAATTTAAAAAGTACTCTACCTTCATGCATTATAAACGAAAATACCTCTCAAAAAGTAATGTCAAATTTAAATTGTCTATTCATTTTTAATATTGAAAAGAAAAAAAAAGATTAAAGTTTCAAGAGCCCAGAAATAACAGTGTTGAATGAATTTAATTTTTATTTATGTTTTGCCTTTTAAAACTAAGAATGGTGGTATCAACTATTCAAGTTAATCTACCATGTCCTAGAAATTATCTTTGACCGTTCGAAGGAAAAAAAAACAAAAGAAAATCCCTAATCTTTGTTAAAAACCTACACCTAAAACCTGTTACGAAGCCTCAAAAAAAACAAAAGGCTGAGTATTACTGTATTGCGGGATTCTTCAAAGATGATTAGTTGGGTAATAATTCAAAGAGCTGAATAAGAACTCAGGAACCAGCAGTGGAATGAAGAAAGTCTACTAGATCAGAGAACATAAGACAAGTTTGGGAGATTTGAGATTGTTGGAGACAAGTTCTCACAATGCTTAACATTTTTACACTTTCACAATCTTCTAATGGACTTTGTCTCGATATATACCAAAACTGAACTACACTTTGGTTTACAAACATAGACACCAATTAATAATAAACAAGTATACTACAAAGGAAATCTAAATTATTCGATTCAAACGTGTCGGTTATTGCGACCCAAATTTCAACTTATTTAGCCGTTCAGTGTCATGCTTGAACCAGAAGTAAAGTTTATTTATCAAAAGAGACACATAAATGAACAAGAAAAGTAACTGTGATAACCTTTTTGGGGAACTCGGGGTTAAAAATTGAAAATGTGAGATGGTTTGGTTTCTAATAAAAATGGAGATTGCAAGAAGAAAGAAAGAGAGAAAAGCTTTACAATGTAAAGATGCTACTAATTGAACAAACCTAAGTGTCGTCAATGCTGCAGCAAACTTGGTCTCTTTTCAACGTGATCGTAGTGCACAACATAATGTTCCTGCAATAACCATCCCCACAAAATCACTGCAAAATTCGAAAATATGGAAATAGATATTCCTGTAATAATCGCGGGCTTACCTTTCTGACTGTTTTGAATGAATTTGGATCGAAGCAATCATATGTTCCTCTTTCAGATGCAGTTGTCCTGACCAAAGGCTCCCCAACTCTGAAGAACCATAATCTGAGTTCCTTGTGGTAAAACCAACCTTTTTCGTAACTGCAAGATATCAATCAAACTCAAAAACCTCAGCCCAAGAGCACTGCCGGAGTAAATAAATAATCAAAAGATTATGGTAGAGGAAAAACATACAGTTCATCTGCTGCGTATAGCTGTGCTTCGTCTTTTGGCATACTGGAACAATAATTAGAGCAAAGTAATGAGTTAAATTGGAAAAATATGATGATTTGCGAGTTGGCAAATGTGATGTTGAATGCTGAGTCAATCTTAACAGACCTGTAAAATGTGTAGAACAATAACTCGTAGGAGAACCTTTTGAAACTGGCTCGCTGTAAAAGATAACACATTTGTTAACAAAATCGAGAAAAGGAGTGAGAGAATACATTGTTGGTGCTACTGCTACTCACAAGATCAGC
>CM051365.1:20325016-20350016 GCA_028015245.1 Cardamine occulta
GGAAACTTACAGTTAGAGGCGGAGGCGGTGTGGCATAGTAACAACTTGGTACTGTGAACTCGACCTCGGTCTTTGCTGGTTCATTGGTCCAAGGGGAAGCAAATGTCTTGTAGAGATTTACAGTTGAATTCAAATCTAATCCTAGCGTCGTTAAGTCGATGCCAAGAGCAAGTGATGTCAATTCAGGGTTGCTCCTGTTTAGCACGTCTAACAAGCCAAGCAAGCAAAATGGATCTGCCTCTGACTGTGCCGATTTCATCTCAGATTCTCTAAATTGGTTGATAGATGACATCTGTTGCACAGGAAACTGGGATTGATTTTGATGCTGCTGATATTGCTGAATAAGCTGGTCATAACTGTTATTGGAAACTGCATTGGGCGAGCTTAGAGGTCTCAAGCCAAGACCCTGTAGCCCACCAGTCTGGTATCAAAATAAGAACTTATGATAAGAGAGGCAGAAATTGAAACAAGTGTGGTCCAACCATAAGATGCAGTATCATAATTATATATCTGAGATATGCAAATTGAGTGAAGTCCTGGCTTGAATACAGATAGGGAGAGGATAGACTGCCACTCACAGATGAAGTATGTTGTTGCTGTTGTTGTGGACGATGTGATGGATATGTTCCCCCCAAGTTGAAACCACCAGATCTACCCATCTACAAATTTGCAATATCCAAACATCAACCATCAACAACCATATCAATAAAAAAAAGACAGGAAAACATTTTCTTAATTTTGAAATAGTATAAAGCTCACAGAAAAGTTTTGAGAGTGCATCATTGACATAGCATTGTCATGGAGTTGTTCTTTCTGATGCAAATCCATTGGATAATCAGAATTACCACCTGCAAAAAATCTACTACGCTTGTGAATGATCCAGCAGGTTTAGCTTATAGCATTTAGCATTTAGAAACCTATGTCCGGAACATCTTATCATCTTTCTGATGCAATAAGCTATAATATGAAGGTAATAAAGAAATTTATCAACTTTCCAAGTATTTAGAACATCTGGAAACACACTTTCATGAGATTTTGGAGAATAGCATTTGGGGGTGGGGGGGGGAGAAAAAAATATTCCTCACTTCGAAGACATAAAATATGCAATACTCAACTTTACATACAATACAATACAAAGCTATAGACAATAAAAGACCAGCACCTTTATATCCAGGTAGGGCAGGAAAGTCTTCATTTTGGATGCTGAACTCCTGGTTTTGTTGGACAATTGGGACTCCCAAACCTTGTTTCCTCAAAGAGCCTAGAAACACCACCACAAGAGTATGAGGGAACAAGACATGAAATGGAAATATTTTTCCAAAAATACTTTTTTTTTTTAACATCTCCAAGTACTTCTTTTATATTAAGACTAAGTATATGAAATTCAAAAGATCTTCAGAAAAATTGACTACCTAGTTGTCCTTGAGTGCCACCAGCAGAACCAGGACGACTTGTCAGCTGGGGAAAATCGTTGTTGATGTCAAAAAGAGAGCTGTCGTTGGAGTGATCACTGAGCATCATATTGTTAACTGACTGGACATGGTTCTGCGAAAGTGGGCCGCCACCACTATGATAGGAGTTCCCCAGCATAGACATGACCTGAGATCCTGTAACATACAATTTTGAAATCAGATTTTTACTGCTATATCCACATACTGCAGCTGCTAACTTATTGGATATTTACATAAATAAGATTGTAAACCATAAAGTAAACAAGCTAGTCTTACAAACTCCATACATTCCCAGAGTATGTGAGCCGAAAAAGTTAGTTTTATCTGATTTTATCACACTAGAAGTATCGACTACCAAACAAAACAAGTTCAACTGCTGATATCATTCTTTATTTGAAGTTGCTATTAAGCATATATTTTCTTTACTTAATTTTCGCAGCACTCCTAGTTACTCTACCAAATACCCATAATCATAAAAGTGAAAAGGTGTCCCACCCATGAAGCAAAATTTATATTCCTCATTGACAATGATATCACAACAAGAAAAACAAAGCTCAATTGTATCGACTTACGGGCAAAAGAACCCCGAAGACAGAAAATGGAAAGAACTGGATAAATCATATATACCTTGAGGAAGTACTCCACCCAGCATTCGGTTCTGTCCCTGAACATTTAATCCTGATCCGCTATTAGCTGCCAAATTTAGTCGTGAAGACAGACCAGGAATAGACAATCCACCCGAGCTAATATTCCTCCCCAAGTTACCTCCACCAACCATATTTCCCATTGAATTTGTTGTCATTCGAGGACCTGCATTTCCCAACAATTGGGATATTCCCATCCCTGGAACACCATTCCGATTACTGAGTCCTGCAGATGTGGAGAGAATTCCAGGAATAGAACCACCAACTCCATTTGCGTTGCTATTGAATCCAGGGTTTCCAACAACATTAATACCTCCTCTATTTGGGATTCCCGAATGCCCATGTGAGCTACCATGAGACAACTGCAAAAGAACCATCGTATAATATGAGACATTAATTAAGAATAAGAGCGGTCCATTTCACAAAATTTCAAACCACATGCACCTGAGAGAGATTAACAGGAAGATTGTTTGAAGAAAATCTTCCACTGGAAAAACTCCCATTAGGTTGTTGAACCCCGGCAGATGGTATATTATTCATACTTGAGTTTCTTGATGTAAGTGTACCTTGCATGTTCCCGACATTATAGCTCCCATGAATATTATGAAGTCCCTGAAGATTTCCTGTATGAAGAACGATGTAGAATCTAGATAAGTTCATAACAGAGCAAAATATACAAGGGTGTCGAGATAAGTATTACACCCACCAGTATGATGAAAAGAGGGAGACGGTGCACCAGATTGTCCAGAATAGGAAGTAGCAAATGATCTGCCCGACCCATCTGGTAAATTCGAAGCTGAACCATTGAGGGATGACTGCAAAAGGGAAAAACAAGGAATTGATAGAGGAGAAATGGTACACACAATTAAGTAAACGAAAACCTAATGACACTAACATATACTTAAAAGTCCAAAAACTATAAAAATGAAAGGGGTAAAGGAAGGTTACGATACATGAAGGTTTGACATTGCAGGAACTGACAATCACGTGAGACAAAATATCATTCGGCGACAAGACGCGAATCTGAAAGGGAATAAACGACGCAGATCAAATGAATAGCCAGAAAAAAGGATACAATACTTAACATAAATCTTAATAACCAAGGTGCAGCACCAGACTAATTTACTGTATAAACTACATATAGTTCAAAATAAGATTAAAATTCTCACTCTTCAAAAGAAAAATTCACAGTAAAGTTTCATCAAGAAACAAGAAGATCGGCCATAAACACGCATGTAAATTACATCCGGCTGGAGATAATGAATCAACAAACATGGAATAAACTTGTAGCAGAAACTCAGAAGTCTAAGAAATGATTTAGAATCAGAAAAAAAAAGTCACGAGGATCCAATAAAAAAACAATCAACGCAAGCGTAATTCAAGTTCTGCAATCAATAGCTAAAACGACTGAGTAAAACAGGACCCTAAATTCAACTCAGATGATGCAATTTCAATAGTAGGATAACAAAATTAAACTCCGAAAACCCTAGAATCGCGTGTTTTTCTGTTGACACTCACAGTACAAAGGAAAAGGAAGCAGAGAGAACACTGCTCAATTCGAAAACCCTTGGAAGAAGAATTAAGAATTCGAAGAGGAGATGAAGGAGATTTCTGGAGTTTCGTGAGGAATCGATTAATTGGGAACAGCGGAGATTTTGATTTTATTTTTGCAGAGTTTGGTGCCCTAAATCGGAAAACGGATATTGAACGAGAAAGAGGCAAGATTTAGAAATGGGATCGATAAATATTTTTATTAAAATAAAAATGGGAAAAAATTATATATTTTTATGGCCTGAATGATTGGTGATGGAGGGAACAGGGAACTTTCAGAGGTCACGACAGGCCCCACAAAACCTTCTCAAGCAGTAAGAGTGTTTTTAATCAGTAAAATCTTTTATTGCGGATCAACTTCTTGGGCCTCTGGACCCAATCGAATAGGCCCAATTTATATACTCTTTCATTTTTTTTGGGCAACTTCATAGAGTTAACTGTTAAAATCGGTAACAAAAAAAGAAATCTTACGACCAGAATTGGGAAGTCAACCAAATTGTGGTGTTGATATTTTACTTTGTGGAGTCAAATCATAGAAGCGTAGTGTTGATGTTAATTGCGTTAAAAGACAGATTGTGTGTTCTAGTGGCATATTTTGATTCTTTTAAAATAAACTATACTTTATGTCATGTTCCATATAAGTGAATATTGTAGCTGCATATTGAGGTAGTTAATGTCGTTATTCTTCATTTATTTTAATTTTTAATCGATAGTTGTAGATCTTTGACATTTATATGTTGATCCCCTCAGCTCAATTATAATCTTTACTTTAAGCTTATGTATAGATTTGATTTATGGAAAATCTCGAGGACCTAAGTCCTAAGAGTACTAAAATTATGCAGGAGTATGGTACGTTTATGAGAGAAGTTCTTTTGATAAATTATTCTAAAACAGTTAACGAGAAATTTTGGGTGGGTTCTGAAAAAGTTTGTAAAGTCCTAAGTGTATGAAACTTTATTATAAAACTTCATTATTTGTATAAGCTGATTGATGTGTGCTATTTAACAGATCAACTACATTTTGTAACAAAAATTTGAGAGCTTCCAACAGAATAACAAGGAATAGTATATTCATGATAATCTATTACAAAATATGACAGAAACCGAAAATATCATGTGTTTTCTTTACAAATACGGTTGGAAGTTCGGTATATTTTTTTTTTGTTGAATTCACAAAACCCAATTACGTTGACTTTCGTTCAAACATCCACTACCTTATTTTTCTGTTCGTTAAAACAAATTATTTATATTTATGAGCTTTATCATAAAGTATAGTAGGAGATGCAGACAAAAATGATATGAAAATTATACTCCTGAAAATTACTAGTTTTAGTATATTAGGAGATGCAGACAAAAACATCCACTAGTCTTTTTTGTCAACCTGAAAATTATACAGTTAACAATCAAATAAATAGTATTGTTTTCGAGAAAAAGTTATTTCTTGACACATTCAAAGCGGTAATGTAACATACCATTTACGTTTCTGCAATTTTCTGGTAAAATATTGTTATGGAAACTTTCGTCTTCTCCCATCCTGAATTTTTTAGCCACCAGACTGATTCAATTCCCTAGTCTAATGTAAACAAATTAATATATTTTTAAAATTTAAATATTCAGTTTATGTTTCCAGAGTTGACAAAAAATCCATCTCTTGTTACCTCTCTGTTCTCTACTCGAACCCGTACTAAGCTCCAAACACAGTTTTTGAAAAAACAAAACCCAAAATCTCGAGATCAATCGATCGGCTGATCCTCAACTTTGACCTTTCAGGGAACCATTACTTTTCCTAGAAAGCTTGTCTTAAAGGTAATATTTGTTGTTTTGCTGCTTAATTTCATCTGTACGTTATGAAAATAATAATCTTTGTCGTTATTGGTTTTCAATATTATAAAGTTGTCAATCTTTGATAAAACAAAAGCCCAGTTTAGCTCATGCCGTATGTCCCTTGAATCTAGCTATTGTTTAAATGAGTCATTTGCTCGTGAGCTCAGCTCAACTCAACACAACTTTTATGAATTCGAACTATGATTTTTACCATGACCCATTAAAAACATAAATGGTCACATGACACCCTTAAAAGTTAAAATAAACTGGTGCTATTTATTTAGATGTCTAAAAACTTTCAGCAGAATTTTATACTTTCATGTGTCATTGACACCCCAAACCAAGGATCCATCCATCAATTGACATTTTTTTTTACGCTAGGCATGTTTCTTTCCTCATTCAAAAGAAAATGGAGATGAGAATTGATATTCGTTTAGTACCAAAAATTGTTCATTCAGATGAGATATCTGAATGAGCCTAAATTTCAAAACCATATGGATGATTCAAATTTGACCATTTGGATGGAGATGGTTTATCCAAAAATAACAAATGAAAAATGTACCCCTAACTAATTTATTTTGTTGTTTAAATTTGTTTTTATATCAACAATCATGTATAAAATATAACGTCATTTCACGATTTTCCGCAAAAAACTAGATTTTTTTTTTTTTGAAAAATATAATTTCAAGATTTTACGGTTTTGCCCAAAAACGTTATTTTGCGATGTTGCCAAAATTTTGATTTCACGATTTTGGCGGAAAAACATCATTTACGATTTTCCGTAGAAATCACGGTTTTACGGTTTTGGTGGGAAAAATGCCATTTTGCGATTTTCCGTTGAAAGTGCGATTTTACGGTTTTGACGGAGAAACATCATTTTGTGATTTTCTGTCAAAATTATAATTTCACGGTTTTGGCGGAAAATACCATTTTGCGATTTTCTGTCGAACTTGTGATTTCACGGTTTTTGCGGTAAAACGTCATTTTGCGATTTTCCGTTGAAAATGCGATTTAACGGTTTTGGTGGAAACACATGTAATCCCGCGATTATACGTTTTTTGCAGAAAATATCATTTTAAAATTTTTGAAAAATCTTGATCTTACGGTTGTCTCACTTTTTAATATATTATTAGATTTTACGGTTCAAAATATATATATTTTTAAATATGATTAAGATTTAAATATGTTTAAATTAAATTATGGGCATTTTAGTCATTTTTTATTAAAATATCTAGATGGAGATGAAAATTTATAAAAACTAAGCAAACAAACAAATGTTCATTCAGATGGAATATCCAAATGAACAAGCTAAAATAGAAATAAACAACATTCAAAATGATCATTCATATAGATTATTTGGATGAACCATATAAATGGAAATGCTAGATGTAGAAACAAACATGCCCGCAAACAAATAAATATTCATTCAGATGGATTATCCAAATAAACAACATAAAATAGAAACAAACAACATTCAAATAGATAATCCAAACAGATTATTTGGATGAACCATCTGAATGAAAATGCTAGATGGAAAAACAAACATGCCTCTCTTGTTTGCATTTATGTTTTTTTTTTTCACTTTCATCTCTTGAAAATCATGGTATTTTTCTTGTATAAACTCTAGGGATGATAAATTTTTAAAATATTTTTGACCCTGGTAAATATAATTTTTGGATCTGCTATTGATTTTTAGGCTAATTTAATAATTGAGTTATATGATCAACGTTAATTGAATTAGCGAGTTATTTGAGCAAATTCTAATGAGTCATAAGCTAACTCGCGAGTAATGCTCAATTACCTTATTTTTTTGCAATTCTAAATCAAGCTGATAGATTCTTTGTCTATTTCCGCCATGTTATAAATTTCCAGGTTTTGTGAAGATGGGTAGGGAAAAGTTTGGATTTTTGATCTGGCTTTCATGGATTTGTTGCTTACTCTACTTCTGCTATGGATACGTACCTGTGGATAATTACCTCATCAATTGTGGTTCACTCTACAAGAACACTGACATTGGTCGAGTGTACATCTCTGATGATCTTGCCTCAAACCTCTTAACTTCTCCCAGTGAAATCCTCGCCACGAGTAATAGCAGTTCAGATTCATATATTTACCAGACGGCGAGAATCTTCACTGGAATCTCTAAGTACAAATTCTCCATCACTAGAGGCCGCCACTGGATTCGGCTCCATTTCAACCCTTTTCAGTACCAAAACTTCCAAATGGGATCAGCCAAATTCTCAGTTTCTACACAAACACATGTGCTCTTGAGTGATTTCACTGTGAAGTCAAGAATTATGAAGGAATACTCTCTGAATGTAATCACGGATCAGCTCGAGCTCACGTTTAATCCCTCAGTTGATCACTGGTGATCCTTCCTTTGCAGACAGCCACGGGAAGTTTCAGGGCTTGTCATTGCAAGGTCTTGAGACGGTTCATAGAGTGAACATGGGCGGTCCGCGTGTTACGCCTAGTCTCGATACTCTTTCGAGAACTTGGGAGCAGGATTCAGAGTTTCTGCTTGAGAAGAATCTAGTTAAGAATGTGGTGAATAAGATTGACAGTATTAAATATCGTCCAGGTTTTGCTACAAACGAAACTGCTCCAAAAACTGTCTATGGTACTTGCGCCCAGATGAATTCCGCGGATAATCCGTCTAGCAATTTCAATGTAACGTGGGATTTCGATGTTGAAGCGGGTTTTCAGTACTTCCTCCGGTTTCATTTCTGCGATATCGTGAGCAAAGGTCTAAACCAGCTTTACTTTAATCTTTATGTTGACTCAATGATGGTGGTTGAGAATCTTGATCTAAGCACTTATTTAATCAACACTTTGGGCGGTGCATACTATTTGGATTATGTCACAAGATCAGCAAAACAGGGTAATAGAATCCGTGTGACCATCGGTCGATCGACTGTTCAGACGGATTACCCTAATGCAATTATGAACGGATTAGAGATCATGAAAATGAATAACTCCAAAAGTCAGTTCAGTACCGGGACTTTTTTGCCCGGTGGTTCAAGTTCAACCACTAAGAAGAGTAGTGTTGGTATGATCATTGGTGCAACGGTCGGCTTGCTTGCTTTAGTGGTTTTAGGAGGTTTCTTTTTGCGATACAAGAAACGAGGACAAGTCCAAGATGGTCATTCAAAGACTTGGATTCCTTTGTCTATCAATGGAACAGCTTCGTACTCCGGTGGAATTACAAATGCAAGTAAAACTTCCAATACAAGTTATCTAATTCCTTTTGCAGCGGTTAAAGAGGCGACAAATAGCTTTGACGAAAACCGAGTAATTGGAGTTGGGGGTTTTGGTAATGTGTACAAAGGAGAGCTTCAAGATGGCACCAAAGTAGCTGTTAAAAGAGGGCACCCTAGGTCTCAGCAAGGACTTGCAGAGTTCACAACAGAAATCGAAATGTTATCTCAGTTCCGCCATCGCCATTTGGTTTCTCTTATCGGTTACTGCGACGAGAACAACGAGATGATTCTTGTTTATGAATATATGGAGAATGGAACATTAAAGAGTCACCTTTATGGCTCGGGTCTTCCTAGCTTGAGCTGGAAACAACGGCTTGAGATATGTATTGGATCAGCTAGAGGATTGCATTATCTACACTCGGGTGACTCGAAACCCGTGATTCACAGAGACGTGAAATCCGCAAACATATTGCTCGATGAGAATCTCATGGCTAAAGTTGCAGACTTTGGACTGTCTAAGACAGGACCAGAGTTCGATCAGACTCATGTGAGTACTGCGGTCAAAGGAAGTTTCGGGTATCTTGATCCAGAATACCTCAGAAGACAACAGCTCACAGAGAAATCAGACGTTTACTCTTTCGGAGTCGTTATGTTTGAGGTTCTATGCGCTAGACCTGTTATAAACCCAACACTCATTAGAGAGAAGGTGAATCTTTCGGAATGGGCAATGAAATGGCAAAAGATAGGACAGCTTGAAAAGATCATTGATAAGTCGTTGCAGGGTACAATCAAACCTGATTCGCTTAGAAAGTTTGGTGAAACCGCGGCGAAATGTTTAGCTGATTTTGGAGTTGATAGACCATCAATGGGAGATGTGTTGTGGAATCTTGAATTCGCTTTGCAGCTACAAGAAGATGTTATTGATGGTGATCTAGAAGAAGATAACAGCATGATCATGATCGGTGAATTACCTCCACGGTTTAATGACTTCAGCCATGGAGATACGAGTGTTGATGATCTTTCAGGTGTTTACGTTGGTAACGTTTTCTCGCAGCTGGTGATGAAATCTGAGGGACGTTAAGAGCTTGGTCCAATTTTCAGAAAATATTACTATTTGGTACCAGAATTTGGAATCTTTGTTCTTCTCTAGCTTTTCTTCTGTATACATTGTTAACGATTAAACTATGATTTTCATAATAAATCCAAGCAAATCTAGCTTCATAGTGTATATGTATGAATCTAGATTTATATAGAGACTCTCAAGTTTGTCTTCAACATTGTTTGTTCAATCAAACGTGTACCGGTTTGTTTCGGTTTTATTTTCATATCTTAACCAAAACCCATGAATGTCATTAAGAACGGTTTTGAGTCGGTTTAACTTCATATCCGTACCGATCCGTGATGCGACGTCGTTTCCTCCAAAACACTCAGGCCATTGGAATCGCCCTTTCGTCATCCTCAGCCACCGTCGACTCTCCCAGAAGAAATGTAAGCAGATTTTGAGTTCAAACGCCCATTTACATGTCGTCTCTTCTATGTAGATGCAAAAATTGTAGCAATTTCTACCAATTGAATGGTAAAATACCGAATTTTAAGAGAAGAAAACCTTAATTTGGTATGATATACAAAATATCTGGGATTAAAAGGAGGCACAACACTGCTAATTGGAACTAGATTCGACTATATATAGAAACTGCTAAAGCAAGAGAGAAGGCGTAATTACATAAAGAGAGAACACTAAACGCCATATCCCAAAACTAAAAGTAAAACGCAAACACTGAAGATAACATGATTTGATTTGAAATTTCCAGAATAATACGCCTAAATAATAAACCCAGAAAACACGAACACGAAGCTTAAACTCCGTTTTAACCTCCGAATCCGTAAAGAGTCCTGCCTTGCCTCTTGAGCGCATACACAACGTCCATGGCCGTCACAGTCTTCCTCCTGGCGTGCTCGGTGTAGGTAACGGCGTCACGAATGACGTTCTCCAAAAAGATCTTGAGGACGCCACGTGTCTCTTCATAGATCAGACCACTGATACGCTTGACTCCACCTCTACGAGCCAATCTCCGAATCGCAGGCTTGGTGATTCCTTGGATGTTGTCTCTCAGAACCTTCCTGTGACGCTTCGCTCCTCCTTTGCCCAAACCTTTTCCTCCCTTTCCACGACCCGACATTTTTTCAGATGAGATTTTGATTTTCTCGAGAAAATTTGATGCTAGAAGAAGCACGGTTTGATTTGAGAGGGATGGTGTGAAATTGGTTTTATAGGCAAGACGGAGCATTATAATTTGAGCCATCAGATCATTTAGTAGATCTAACGGTTGAGATACCGATCCGTGTATACAATAATATGATGTATGAACCGTCGATCTGTTTTAATCAACGGTTAATATTAGTGATCCGCGTGGTGGTAGTATTACCCAATAACAATCATTTTTGTTTTTCATGTGGCGGGCGTTACGAAATAAGGTAATGAAGCGCCAATTTTTTAGAACTCGAAAACTAAATTTGCGCCAAGAAATTATTTGAAAGGTTTCATAATCGTCCATTAAAACTTTACGAATTACAGTTTTTTCATACAATTTATGACCAAATCAGGCACTGATATTCGTTACAAAAACCATATACAAATCTTATATAAAAATATAAACTCGTAAAAAAGAATAAAATCATCAAACTTTTTTTTTTTTAATCACCAAACTTAAATCATGAGTATTTTGTTTATAAACAGAAAATGGGATCCAACATTTTAATTTCACTTCCACAAGAACACACTTTTTTTATCTTACAGTAACTATTTGATTGTTACTTTTTACATAACGTTATAAAACCGCAATTAACAAAAACCGTACCAGCACAAAAAATACATACATAGGACACAACACCGAAAGGTCAAAGCCACAGAGATCAATGAGTGGGTTCGTTATGATCATGCTACTTGTAGCACAAACTACTTGTAGCATAAACTATCTTGCTGTGGGAACCATCCCACTATCAAAGATCGTGCTCACTTCAGGGGAACTCAGTGAATCCATGCCTCGGCTCATATTTCTCCTCGAGTTTTCAGAAACAACACATTCTTTAAGTTCGATAACAACATGAGACATGGTTGGTCGTCTTGCTGAAGTAGGATCCGCACATGACATAGCCAGCTCAAGAGCTCTCCAGGCAGAGCGAGAATCATAATCTCCATTAAGTTTTGGATCCATGATCTTAGTGATATCTCCTCCGTTAAGCTCAGACCCAACCCATTGTGTTATGTGAGGATTTCTGCGGTTTCGATCAATCAACTTGTTGGTTTGTGATCATTTCCAATAAAACAATCCCAAAACTATACACATCGCTTTTCTCACCCAACCGGCTTTTCTGGTAATATCTGCAAGAAAAGACATTAGTATACTCTTCAAGCATCGAAAAAAGAAGACAAAAGTTTGAGCACAAGTGTGTGATGTGAAAACTGTTTATACTTACTCTGGATCAAGGTAACCAGGAGTACCAGCAACCACAGTCAAAACATGAGATTCACCTCCAACTGGGAAAGATCTCGAGAGTCCAAAATCAGCGAGTTTGGCCTTGTAATGCTCGTCCAACAATATGTTTGTAGTTTTTACATCTCTATGAACCATTGGTGGTGTGCATCCAATGTGTAAGTACTCCAAACCTATGCAATGGAGTCATCCATATTAACTGATTATTGTAAAACCAAAGGAATGAAAAATTCGAGTTCTACAATTTAAGTTTATACAAACCTAGAGCTGCCTCCACGGCTATTCTTAGCCGAATACCCCAATTGACAACGGATCTGCCTCCTTTTCCTGTATATTAGATCATTAGATCGTCTCATATTTTGGGAAGAATGAACTGTTTTTCATTAGTTCATAATACATCTGAAACCATTGTAAAATGTAGCACATATACTTAACATGTTTATCAAAAAAAAAAAAACATAACACCAAGTTTTACCTGATAGATGTTGTCTTAAGTCTCCATTGGGTACAAACTCATAGATGAGGGCCAAGTGGTCCTTTTCATCGCAATATCCGACAAGGCCAACCAAATTTGTATGGTGAACTCTCAGAAGAAGATCGACCTAATGCACTCATGCAAAGAAAAACAAGAAATCTATAAGAATTGTGATGTTAAAAACAGATACTAATTGGAAATTTTTTACTATATATACCTCTGCCTTGAACTCTTTATAGCCTTGAGTTGATGATTGAGAAAGAAGCTTAACAGCAACTTGTTCAGAACCATTAACAGTACCATGACAGACAACGCCAAATCCTCCTTCCCCTACAACTCTTTCAAAATTATTCGTCATTTTCAAAACTTCTGAATAAGTAAACCTTCTCTTTTTCATCTCGATTGATGGCTCAGGTGAATTAGCATATGTGACATTCATCGTTGGCCTACTTGGAGGCGGGTGAACAACTGTTAGATCAGAATTTATAGAGGTTAGCAAAAAATCATATTCATGAGATTTATGGATTTTCTAGATTGATGTGTCTTTCTTGCAAATACCTTTAACAGTAGACGGCTTTTTCTTTCTATAAACAAGAAAAAGAACCAATACAACAATGAGGATGGCTGCAGAAGCAACTGATGCAACAATTGGCACGAGAACTTTCGTCTTATGTGGTTTTGTAGGTGACCCAAGGGGACCAAGCCTTGGGTTTCCTTGATAACTACAAGGAAAAAGAAGTTTTTTTTTCCAATAATCAAAATGCACAACAGGGTTGTGGATAATAACTGAGAAAGGTTCACAAAATATGTGGGAAGTTACTTACAGTAGCAGCAGATCTTTCCTTAGCAGAGATTGAGGAATCGAACCATTAAGATTGTTCCCGCTTATGTTTCTGCATTAAAAGATAAATCTTGATCCATACATGAACATGATCCGAGGTGGAATTTGGAAAGCATTAAAAATATGTGTGAGAGAAACTTACATGAACAACAATGATTTTATGTTGCCTAGAAATTCTGGCAACTCTCCAGTCAAGTTATTATTCGACAAGTCCCTAAAGTTTGCAAAAGAGAATTAAATTAACAATTCATCGCCTTTGATCAACTATAGACATACTTACAGTTTTTCTAGCTGCGTAAGATTTTGAATGGCAGCTGCTATGGTACCAGTTAAACCACTTGAAGACAAGTTTCTGTCGAAATTTCCAAAATAATTATTCAAAGTGTTAATGATCATGATTACTTATAGATCCTGATGTGTGTGGCCGCATGTGTACTAGTGAACTTGTGACTTACAAAGTAGTGATTCTTGGTGGTGTTGAGATATCCGTGATGCTGCAGTTTAAACCGTCCCATATAAGCTGTAGAGGGACGCATGGATCGCCTTGCCAATTGATTATACTCAATCCATATGTGGCTTCGATGGTTTTGACAGCAGCGACTGACATAAATATTTTGATGATGTTAGAATGCATAGAAACTAGAAAGCATAAACCTTATATAAATACCTTCGTTTTCGTTTGTTACAGACTGCGGGAACTGGATGACACTGTAGACCTCAAAAGCGTTAAGTAGAGGTGGTAGAGTTGATCTGCTGGTTCTAATCAGCTGCAAACTGCATTCCCCTCCATTGCAAGTTTGCGGTGACACGCTTAAGATAGTAGTTGCCTTTGAAGGAATTAGAGGGCCATATAAACGGTCTCCGTTCAATAAGATGTTGAATTCTCTGGTATCATTTGCCTGCAAGTCTTGGATCTCTGCAAAGTGTTCATACAAATAATATTGGTCTTCAGGATTATCTGAACTCCACTCAATCGTCAATGGTGCACTGGCATTAGTAGGCATGGCAGCAGAAGTGAGCGCGATTTTTGGTGGCTCGTAGCCGTTAGAAGTGCCCACATCTCTAGTGGTGGAAATTGGGGTCCACGCATTTCTAAAAAATGCATTCCATTGGCGATCATAGATATCATCTGGGAACCTGCGGGTGGGAACATCATCGTTTTAGCAGTGCAATATGAAAATAAGATGGAAAATATCATTTCCGCATTTGAATATTGTTTCTGTCTCGTCTTATAATTTTATTTAGTGTGTAGAAATAGTCTTTTCGTTGAAAAAATCACCCACGTTGGAAACAGAGTACACACCGGCAAAAGAAAGAAGCGAACAGAGCCAAAAGAAACAGAGCAAATAGAATTGATAACGGTCAGTTGAAGTTGATACCTTAGAAAAGAACTTGAATTGCTAAGATACACCCGATTGAAAAGTGCCAGAGAACTAGACTTGGTGATATACGAATCATTTGCCAGCGGCCGTATTTCCAAGGCTGATATTAGGGGTGTAGTCATCCCAGTCTTAACAAGACAGATCTGTAATGAGTTCGATGTTGGGATGTGAACTATCTCTTCCCATGTACCATTCACTCGCCTTTCCAAATCTATAGTGACCCATAGATTTGGTCCAATATACATATTAAACTTGGGGCTAGTGTCAAGACCATCATAATTTCCATATACAAACCTAGCCCTGATCAGATGATTTCTTCCCTTCTCAACTTTTAGATTGTAGCAGTTCCGTATTCCGTCTGGGAAATATCTCATCGTTGTGTATGGCTTCAGGAATCTACTCTCCAGATTTGCTTGGACTTTACCAGTTTTTCCACTCTGGATGAATGTTGCGTCTGAAGAGTACTGTAATCCAGTAAACGATTCTTTATAAGGAGATACTTCATTCGCAGGTAGCCCGCAATCCAAAAGGATGAACCCTGTATAACAGATATAGAAAAAATTGACAGTTAAAACAGAGAACAGATAGAAATGCCAAATACAAGTACGATCAAGAACCAAAATGGTAGTAACTAAAATGGGGAAGAAGAAGCCATACACAAAGATGTATATCTCTCATTTAAAATGTGGATATATACCTTGTTGGCTCTGAGCTTGAACAATATGAATGATGGCCAAAGTTCCGATTAGCAGCAACAAAAACCAAAAAGACCTCTCCATATTCTTTGACCACCAAGGAAAAATTCAAGATAAAATCGTTGCCAAAGCTGTGCAGGATCAAAAGAGAATATATAAGCAAACCCAAATTCAAACCAAAAGCAACGACTTTTTCAAGTCAATGAAAGGAAATAGTAAATGTATTTTTATAGTGTAACTTCACAATGGGTAGAAGAACAAAGATAAAAAGGATTACTACTTTATGTTTTAACATCACTATTATGAACTTGAATGGGGTCATTTGTGGAATTAGGCATTAGTATAGTTTCTTGGTCAGATAGTAATACATTTTACATCCAAAGAACCTCTCAACACACACAAAAGATATTGAATTTAATAGCCGCTAGACTCAGTGACAACAGTGATGCATGAAGAAATATTCAGAAAGAGTTGACATTCTAATGGTCGTTGACTTATATATATGTAGTAGACCTGATTTTGTTTCAGTCATATGAATACAAATTAGAACCCACAACTATATACAGCATTAGGCACAACGATATATGCTGACTATTACCAAGCAATAATTATCAAAAAAAAAAAATATTATCACCAAGCAAAATAGGTCAGCATGAGGAAACAAAGGTTACAAAAGATGTATCGATCACACAACAAATATATATTGGAATTAATAGCCACCAAACACAATACATGACGCACAAATGAACTCCGAGAAACAGTCAATGATGTAAGAATATTTCCGTTAATGTGGCCGATGTATTAACGGTTCAATAATTAAAGTTCAAGTTCATATTAAAGTCTATAGTTCTAATACATTAAAGTTTATACCGTGATGGATCGGTCTCGGTTATGGAGTATTAGAATTGGGTGTATTGATAACCCTCTTCCCTTACCCAACATATGATAAAGTATAGTTCTCATTAAGATATACATATATTTATATATGTATAGTATAATGTTGTAATTAAAAGTTGTATTGTCAATAACTCTTCATCAAGTATAAATAGAAGTAGTTATTGATTAGAAAAGTGTGTGAAACACAATAACAATTATAACAAGAAAAGACGGAGAATTAAAAGAGAAAAGACAGGATTCTCTCCATCAAAGAATCCACTCAAGGAAAGGGTTAAGGGATGAAGAAATCAAGAGATCAAGGATCATCTGCACAAAGGAATCATGTCTGCAGATAATGGTTAGTGATGTTCTTCTTCATGTCTCTATGTTTAGGTGTTTCATCAATCTATTAAGGAACAATTGTTGAATCAAGTGTTCTAGACATGGTCTTGGACATATTTCATTATTGAAATCATAAAAGATATAATTTACAAATGGTCGTTGAATTTTTATTGGTGAAGACAACCTTTCTCACTTTCATTCATAAGATTGGTAGGCCACAACCACAAAACACACTTCAAACGATACAGTTTTTAAAACCACAATATCGGCACTCAAAATACAAACAGAAGACGCGACAGGTCAAAGCCACACGTTCATTGAGTGGTTTCATTATATTAGTGTTACTTGCAGCACACACTATCTTGCTCTGGGAATCATCCCACTATCAAAGGTCATGCTCACTTCAGGGGAATTTAGTGAGTCCATGCCTCGGCTCAAATTTCTCATCGAGTTTTCAGAAACAAGACACTCTTTTAATTCGACAACAACATGAGACATGGTTGGTCGTTTTGCTGAAGTAGGATTTGCGCACGACATTGCTAGCTCAAGAGCTCTCCAGGCAGAGCGAGAATCATAATCCCCGTTAAGCTTTGGATCCATGATCTTAGTAATATCTCCTCCGTTAAGCTCAGACCCAACCCATTGTGTTATGTGAGAATTTCTGCGGTTTCGATCAATCACTGGTTGGTTTGTGATCATTTCCAATAGCACAATCCCGAAACTATACACATCGCTTTTCTCACCCAATCGGCTTGTCTGGTAATATCTGCAAGGGAAGACATTGGTCTACTCTTCAAGCATTGAAAAAGGAAGACAAATGTTTCAGCACAAGTGTGAGATGTGAAAAAACTGTTAATACTTACTCTGGATCAAGGTAACCAGGAGTACCAGCAACAACAGTCGAAACATGAGATTCACCTCCAACTGGGAAAGATCTCGAGAGCCCAAAATCAGAGAGTTTGGCCTTATAATGCTCGTCCAACAATATGTTTGTTGTTTTGACATCTCTATGAACCATTGGTGGTGTGCATCCAATGTGTAAGTACTCCAAACCTATGTAATGGAGTCATCCATATTAACTGATTATTGTAAAACAAAGGCAATGAAAATTCAAGCTCTATGTTTTAAGTTTATACAAACCTAGAGCTGCCTCCACAGCTATTCTTAGCCGAATACCCCAATTGACGATGGATCTGCCTCCTTTTCCTGTATATTAGATCATTATATCCTTTCATATTTTGGGAAGAATGAAACATTACATGAGTTCACGATACATCTGAAACCACTGTAAAATGTTACAGCAAGTTTTACCAGATAGATGTTGTCTTAAGTCTCCATTGGGTACAAACTCATAGATGAGGGCCAAGTGTTCTTTTTCATCGCAATATCCGACGAGGCTAACCAAATTTGTATGGTGAACTCTCAGAAGAAGATCGACCTAATGCACTCATGCAAAGAAAAACAAGAAATCTATAAGAATTGTGATGTTAAAAACAGATACTAATTGGAAATTTTTTACTATATATACCTCTGCCTTGAACTCTTTATAGCCTTGAGTTGATGATTGAGAAAGAAGCTTAACAGCAACTTGTTCAGAACCATTAACAGTACCATGACAGACAACGCCAAATCCTCCTTCCCCTACAACTCTTTCAAAATTATTCGTCATTTTCAAAACTTCTGAATAAGTAAACCTTCTCTTTTTCATCTCGATTGATGGCTCAGGTGAATTAGCATATGTGACATTCATCGTTGGCCTACTTGGAGGCGGGTGAACAACTGTTAGATCAGAATTTATAGAGGTTAGCAAAAAATCATATTCATGAGATTTATGGATTTTCTAGATTGATGTGTCTTTCTTGCAAATACCTTCAACAGTAGACGGCTTTTTCTTTCTATAAACAAGAAAAATAACCAATACAACAATGAGGATGGCTGCAGAAGCAACTGATGCAACAATTGGCATGAGAACTTTCGTCTTATGTGGTTTTGTAGGTGACCCAAGGGGACCAAGCCTTGGGTTTCCTTGATAACTACAAGGAAAAAGAAGTTTTTTTTTCTAATAATCAAAATGCACAACAGGGTTGTGGATAATAACTGAGAAAGGTTCACAAAATATGTGGGAAGTTACTTACAGTAGCAGCAGATCTTTCCTTAGCAGAGATTGAGGAATCGAACCATTAAGATTGTTCCTGCTTATGTTTCTGCATTAAAAGATAAATCTTGATCCATACATGAACATGATCCGAGGTGGAATTTGGAAAGCATTAAAAATATGTTTGAGAGAAACTTACATGAATAATAACGATTTAATGTTGCCTAGAAATTCTGGCAACTCTCCAGTCAAGTTATTATTCGACAAGTCCCTAAAGTTTGCAAAAGAGAATTAAATTAACAATTCTTCGCCTTTGATCAACGATAGACATACTTACAGTTTTTCTAGCTGCGTAAGATTTTGAATGGCAGCTGCTATGGTACCAGTTAAACCACTTGAAGACAAGTTTCTGGTGAAATTTCGAAAGCCACATTCAAAGTGTTAATGATCATGATTACTTACAGATCCTGATGTGTGTGGCGCATGTGTTCTAGTGAACTTGTGACTTACAAAGTAGTGATTCTCGGTGGTGTTGAGATATCCGTGTTGCTGCAGTTTAAACCATCCCACATCAATTGTAGAGGTACGCATGGATCGCCTTGCCAATTGATTCTACTCAATCCATAGGTGGATTGGATATTTTTCACAGCAGCAACTGACATAAAAGTTTTGATGACGTTAGAATGAATATAAAACGTTCCAAAAACATTTTTTAGTGTTTGTGATTTTGTTTCCATACTATCATAAGATAGCATAGGCCGTATATGCATAACCTTGAAACACACGTACCTTCATTTTCATTTGTTTCAGACTGCGGAAACTGAATAACTTTGTAGACTTCATAGGCGTTAAATAGAGGTGGAAGCGTTGATCTGCTTGTTCTTATCAGCTGTAAATTGCATATCCCTCCTTTGCAAGTATCCGGGGATACAGGTAGGATAGTATTTATTGATAGCTTGTTAGGAACCACAGGACCATAAAAAGGTTCTCCATTCAATAGCATGTTGAATTCCCTGGTATCATTGGTCTGCAACTCTTGGATCTCAGCAAAGTGAGCGTACACATAGTATTGCTCACCGGGATCTACTGAACCCCACACATTCGTCAATGGCGCACTGACATTAGTTGGAATGGCTGCAGTAGTGAGCGCGGCTTTCGGTGGCTCAAAGTGATTGGAATTGTCCACATTGCTAGTGGTGGAAATTTGTGTCCACTCTGTTTGAAAGAACGGAGTCCATTGGCGATCATAGACATCATCCGGGTACCTGGGGTAGGAAGAAACATCGTTTTAGCAAAGGACTACAAAAATCAAATGAAAAATATTATTTTTCGTCCTCTTGGACCTTTGTGATCATAATAGATTTTCTGGTTTCGTCTTGTTATATACTTTATTTCAGTGCCTAGAAATACTCCTCTCGTTGAAAATCGCTCATAATGGAAACAGAGCAAAACAGAACAAAGAGGGAAACAGAGGAGAAAAAAAAGAAGAAGAGATAAGGTTCAGTTGACATAAGAATCATTTCCCATCGGCCGTATTTCCAAGGTCGAGATCATCGGTGTAGTTTCCCCAGTCTTAACAAGACAAATCTGTAACGAGTTTGATAATGGGATGTGCAAGATCTCTGGCCGTGTACCATTTACTTGCACTGCCAAATCTATCGTGGCCCATGGATTAGGTCCAAGATACAGATCAAACTTGGGGCCACTGTTACGACCATCATAATTTCCATATACAAACCTAGCCCTGATCAGATGTTTTCTTCCCTTCTCAACTTTTAGATTGTAGCAGTTTCGTACTCCGTCTGGAAAATATCTCAATGTAGTCGATGGTTTCAGGAATTCACTCTCCAGATTTGCTTGGATTTTACCATTTTTTCCAGTCTCAATGAATGTTGCATCTGAAGAGAACTGTAATCCAGTTGACGGCTCTTTATAAGGAGACGTTTCCGTTGCGGGTAGCCCACAATCCAAGCTGATGAACCCTGTTACAAGATATGGAAAAATGACTGTTAAAATACATAATAGATGAATTTCCAAATAAAATTATGATTAAGAAACAAAATAGTAATAAAAAGGAGAAGGAAGAAGAATACAAATATATGTATAATATGTGAGTTAAGAATGTGGATACCTTGTTGGCTCTGAGCTTGAACAATATGAATGATGGCCAAAGTTCCGATTAGCAGCAACAAAAGCCCAAGAGACCTCTCCATATCCTCTTACTCACAAAGGACAAAATCAAGAAAAAATCGTTGCCCAAGCTCTAGAAGATAACAGGAGAATATATAAGCAAACCAAACTGGAAACTAACAGAAGACTTTTCAAGTCATTGAAAAGAATGAGTAAATATGCTTTTTTTAGTGCAACTTCACCATGGGAAGAAGCATAAGGATAAGAGGATAACAATGTTCCAACATCACTATTATGAAAAAGATATTGGGTTTAATAGCCAACAGACTCACCACAATGATGCATGAAGAAATGTTCAGAAAGAGTTGACATTCTAATGGTCGTTGACTTATATATATGTAGTAGACCTGATTTTGTTTCAATCATATGAATTATAAGTTAGAACCCACAATAATTACAGCATATATGCTAACTGAAAAGTATACCACTTTGAAAAGTAGGTCAGCATAAAGAAACAAGGTTTATGAAAATTAGCCTTGAGCTTAAACAAGATGGATAATGACCACAAGGTGAATGAATTGTCCGTATTCTCTTATTTCTAATGAAATTTCACCATGGGGGAAGAAGAATAAAAGGTTAATAATGTCCCAACATCACTATCATGAAATTCTGTACATAAGTCTAGTTTATTTTTCCTGGTCAGAAAATATGCAACTTGCTTTAGTATAACTTCCAAAGAATGAATCAATCATAATTGGCTTCTAATATATAGTGACCAAACTCAGCACTATGACGCATGAAGAAATTCTGAGAAATAGTGAATGGTCGTTGACTTTTGATTGGTGAAGAAAACTAGTAGACTAGTATCATTCAGAAGATTAGTAAACATATATTTTTTTTTTTTGCAAACTACAAGGTGATTATATGAACAAACCCAATTACACAGCAAAACAAAGACTTTCTCAAGTCAATGAAAAGAATGAGGTAAATGTGTATTCTAGTGAAACTTTACGCAATGGTAAGAATGTTCCAACACCATTATCAAGAACTTGGTTATAGACATTGGTGTGCACATCACTTTCTTGGTCATACGATAGTTAATTAGCGTCACACAAAAGGATAGTGGCATTAATCGCAACCAGACTCACTACCATGACGTATGAGGAATTATTCAGAAATAGTTGACTCTGTAATGGTCATTGACTAGGATTGAGAGAACTAGTTTGGTTTCATAGGCAGCAGAAACAAATTAGAAATGGGAAGTGGATCAATATGAAAGAAAACAATTATTGACAAGGAGCCATTAACACAGACAATACCTAATTTACAGATTCCTCTGCATCTGTTTCTTTAGTTATTTTTATTTGATGAACTTTCATGGCGTGGCACTCAAGAGTAAATCACATACAAAGAAACCAAATAACAGAAGAAAAAAAAATGATCTGTTCGTGGCACTCAAGAAACATATGAAGAAACCAAGGAGCGGAGAAGATGATCTGGATATGTCAATGAACAAAGCAAAATGAAAATGGTCGACTTCAAGCTTATCTATTAGACCTTACACATTTTAATCAATACACTTACAAATTTTGCCGAAAATGTAACTAATTATTTATTCCTTATTATTACCACAAGTAGACAACACTCTAAACTATCTTGCCATGGGAAACACCAAATTGTCCAAGCTAACGTCCATTTCTTCCGATTCCAAGCCTTGATTCATACTTATCCGTGAGTTTTCACACACAATACACTCTTTTAGCTCATTGATAACCTGAGACATGGTTGGTCGTTTTGAGGAAGAAGAGTTTGCGCATGTCATTGCCAGCTCAAGAGCTCTCCAGGCAGAATTAGAGTCATAATCATTGTGAAGGTTTGGATCCATGATCTCAATAATATCACCCCGGTTAACCTTAAAGCCAACCCATTGCGTTATGTGAATATTTCCGGAGGCTTGATTAATAACCGGTTGGTTTGTGATCATCTCCAATAACACGACCCCAAAACTATAGACATCACTCTTCTCAGCCAAGCGACTTGTACAGTAATATCTGCAAGACAACAACATGGTATATACTCTTTAATCATTGGAGAAGGAATATAAAGTTTCAGAACAAGTGTTTGTGTTCGTGTATATGAAACTTATAATACTTACTCGGGATCAAGGTATCCAGGAGTACCAGCAATCACCGTTGAACCCTGAGATTCAACTCCAAGTTGGAAAGATCTTGAGAGCCCAAAATCAGCAAGTTTGGCCTTGAAATTCTCGTCCAGCAATATGTTGGCAGTTTTGACATCTCTATGAACCATCGGCGGTGTGCATCCAATATGTAAGTACTCCAATCCTATGCAGTGGAGTCATCCATATTAACTGATTTATTGTAAAGCCAACAGAATCGATATCTTGTCCTACGGTTTTTAAGTTAGTACGGACCTAGTGCGGCCTCCAAAGCTATTCGTAGTCGAGTACTCAAGTTGATGATGGATCTACCTCCTTTTCCTGAATATTAGATCATTAGATCCTTTTGAGTTCTCTGAGTTTCGTGAGCTAGAGTTACACTTGAAATCACTAGAAAAATATTACCTGATAAATGTTGTTTTAAGTCTCCATTGGGAAGAAGCTCATAGACGAGGGCCAAGTGATCTCCTTGATAGCAATACCCGACGAGGCTCACCAAATTTGTATGGTGAACTCTTAGAAGAAGATCAACCTAAAAGAAGAATCACGTCAAGAAAATATTGAAATCCATAACCTTTGGTGATGCTAAAAACAGATCATAGTTTAGTTGGGAAGACTACAGAACTATGAATACCTCTGCTTTGAATTGATTATAACCTTGAGTTGAAGATTGAGAGAGCACTTTAACGGCCACCTGTTCAGAACCACTTACAGTACCATGATACACCATGCCAAACCCTCCTTTACCTAAAACTCTTTGGAAGTTATTTGTCATTTTGATGATCTCTGAAAATGTGAACCTTTTGCTTTTCTTATCAGCAAATGTAACATTCTCCGTTGATGTCCTTGGTGGCAGGTGTATACCTGTACATCAGAATAAGGATGTTATCATATTCTTTTTTTTTTTATGTGTATCTCTTCTTTTAAAGCAACGGAGCAAACGACATTCACAAGTTTTGATAAGTTTTCTTATTTGATGTTTCTATTGCAAGTACCTTCCACAATCGTTGAATTTTTCTTTCTGAATACGAGGAAAAGAACCAATAAAGCAAGGCCAACGACTGCAGAAGCAAGTGATGCAACAATTGCCACAGGAAATTTCTTAGATGGTTTTCTACATGGATCAGAGAAACAAAGCCTTGGGTTTCCTTCAACACTAAAATAAGACAAGAGGTGTTCAAGACATTAAATGCACAAAAGGGATGTAGATAATAATTGAGAAAACTTCAAAGCTATGTAGATAATTTCTTACGATAGCTCTAGTCCTTTCTTTTGAAGAGCTTGAGGAATTGAACCATTAAGATTGTTCCCGCTTAAGTTTCTGTTAAAAACGACTATGATTTGAGTTGGGATTTAAAAAGAAATAGAATATATGTTGAGAGAGGCTTACATGACCGACAAAGATTTCATGTTGCCTAGAAACTCTGGCACCCCACCAGTTAAGTTATTATTCGACAAGTCCCTAATGATAGCAAGGGAGAATAAAGACATGAAAGTTAATCAAAATTTTCTCCATCCACATACAGTATTACCAATTTCTCGCCTGCAATTAACAATCTTAATACTTGCAGTTTTTCTAGTTGCGTAAGACTTTGAATGGCAGCTGCTATGGTTCCAGTTAAACCACTTGAAGACAAGTTTCTAGTAAAATGTTCAAAACGAGATTCATAGTGTTAATGATCATAATTACTTGAAGGTTGAGTGTGATGTGCATGTGTCCTAGTGAGCTTATGACTTACAAAGTAGTGATTCTTGGTGGTTTGGACATATCTGTGCTTCTGCAGTCTAAAGTGTCCCACCTAAGCTGTTGAGGGACGCATGG